>JAUCMS010000095.1:22354711-22366177 GCA_032357445.1 Enteromius radiatus | reverse complement strand
TAAATACAAACACATGCATGTATATATTTAATGCAAATATGTTATGCTTATATATTAAATATATTTAGATATAATATTAAATATAAGGAAATAAATATATAAATGCATTTACATGTAAATACTTTCAAAATATATACTGTACATGTGTGTTTGAATATAAACAGAATAAATAAACACAGCATAAACCCATATTATGTAAAGAAAAACTTGCGGATTTAGTCTCCTAGCTCTCCCTAGTAATTGAACTAAAAAGTAGTTTTCGCCATCTGGTTGGCAAGTGCGAGAGCATGATTCACCACAATAGCTGCCCCATATACTTTAAACGTGGAATGGGTGCACCCCTTCTCCAGCAGAAAGGTTAGAATGGATGACGCATCACATGAAGATGGGAGAGAACACAAACACCTTAAGGGCATAGAGGCATCTCATAGATGGGGCTCTAGCCTCCATACTGGTGTTAGTTCCCCTCGCAGAGAGCTGTTAGGGGCCAAACGTGAAGGTTCCAGCTCAAGGCCAGGGATGCCAGATCAGGTTTCTCACTGGGGAAATGTTTCTTGGCCAAGTATGCTGCCAACAGCAGCAGAATCAACTCCGAGTGAGGCCGCCAAGAGTACAGAGCATTTGACTTCCATTTACTCACCTGATGACTCGAGGAAGCAGGGCAATTGGAAGGAAAGCACATTGGTGAGCACGATGGGTCAGAGCATCTCACTTCTTTAATAAATATGTCGGACAATGAGAATTGTCATCCTGAACTACTTGAGGGTGTAGTCTCCATTCTTCTACAGATACATTGCACCGGTACAGCATGCCCAGTTCTTTTTCATGTGACGTGAGCTGCCCTGAGTGAACACAGGTTGTAATGTGCCCATTTGAGGCATCTCACCATTCTGTAGAGGAAGCATGACCTAAGACCGCCAATTTATAAGGCCACCATGTCATGTTGCCGAAACAGACAAGGATTTAGTGCCCCTCCAAGGCTGATAGGAAGGCTTTCAGGGCCAGAAAAACTTCCATTTCAAGGCAATTGATGTGACGAGGCTCTTCAGGCTTCTTCGTTCTTCTACATCCAGTGAGGAAATAATTTTTTCACTGAAGGAAAAATTCAGCGTCAATTACATCTTTTTCTTGCCGTAAAAATGGGCACGGTCATTTGTACATTTTGTGAGTCAGACAGGACTGAATAGGAGTTTCTTTATAACAGTGGTTTGCCTTGTATTGCCTTTATCATCATTAATATTTTTTAGGGCCAAGGAACAACATTTAACATATTATTTGTTAGTTTAGTTTAGTGGTATTACCCAACTCCAGCTACAGGAATGTGAATAGATCAGGCTTCAGTATTGAGAGTAAACGGATGTTTCCCCAAAACATTTCACTGTGTTTTTTTTTGTGGCTTTTATTGTTATCATTTGTATTACCCCACTCAGAATATTGAAATATACAGCTTGCAGGTCCTAAATCACTTAATTGGTTGGTTTTAAGTAAATATGTTTTTGTAGCAGTTTTTAAACAGAGGCAAAGTAATCATTATGCATACATAAGTCATGCCGATCAATAAGTGAAATGAATGGACTGTTCCCAAACACTATATGTTCTGGTTCCAGGAGACATCAATCCTGGAAGAGTATAACATCAATTGGACACAGAAACTGGGAGCTGGGATCAGTGGTCCTGTGAGGTATGCTGTTATGTCCAGTTTTTTTTTGGGGGGGGGGGGGATTATTTGGGATTAATCTGTCAGTCTCGTTTATCTCTCTATGATCATTGTGTTGCATTGCATATGTTTTGAAACTACAGAGATGTGATCGTAAAAATAAACATTTAAATATCAAAACATTATTTGGAAATATATTTACTTATATTTATTTCGTTAATATGTAAGCAGTTTGTTATGAAGTTATAAAATCTCTTTTACATTACATTTTTACTTTTGGTCATATCAGCATCTGCACCAGATCAAACATTTTTGCTCATTACGGGCGTGTGTTCCTCCATATTCTCACTATATCATACTATATGAGCAATAAAAGCCTGATGTATCAAATATGACACTCAACAAATACACATTTTCAGACTTAATAAACCTTTCAATAAACTGTTCCATTAAAATGATAGATATTCAGAGTTAAGGTGTTAACTGGATTCATAAGTTGGCTGTTTACTAAAAGTGTTTATGTTTACAACTAATGCAGTGCATTCATATTGTTTTTTTTGTTGTTGTTTGTTTGTTTTTTTTCTCCAGGGTATGTGTGAAGAAGTCGACACAAGAACGGTTTGCCCTAAAGATCTTGATTGACAGACCCAAAGCCCGCAATGAGGTAGGTAGTGTGCGCTGTGTGCATGGTTTAGTTTCCTTTATTTCTTTTGTCTATCTATGGCGACAAAACTATGCCATTAATAAGCGAGCACAGCACTGATGCTGGCGTGCGCTGTAAATCATTTCCGCGAGAGGAAGACAGATATACACGCGGAGAAACTGGGCCCGTGAGCTCATTTCAAACCCTGGTGCGTGCATGATATGTCATCTGCGCGCAATTCAAGCACTCACGTTCCTGCGCTCGATCTTCTCTCACCTGCTCACGCGAACACTGTTATTTTTGTCAGTCGTGGGTTTTAGTTGTAATCTCAAATGTCATTGGTTATTCCCCTTTTCCGGAAGTCAGTATTGGATGCCTGTTATAAGATGATTCATTCACTTGACTTGAGACATGGCATTGGACCATATTTAGTTATTGTTTCATTAGCTTGTTTTATTTATTATTGATTTAGTCCGCGTGTATATCTGTCTTCCTCTCGTGGAAATGATTTACCGCGCACGCCAGCATCAGTGGTGTGCTCGCTTATTAATGGAATAGTTTTTTTTGCCATATCTCTTTGTTTGGTGTTAGAAGTCGAAATGTCAGACTATTAAAGTTGCTCTTGGAGATGTTCTTTAATTCTCTCCTGTAATTTTTATTTGCAGGTTAGGCTTCATATGATGTGTGCCTCGCACCCCAACATTGTGAAAATAATGGAAGTGTATGCCAACAGTGTTCAGTTTCCTCATGAATCCAGTCCAAGGTAGAGGAGTATAACAGCATCAGTGCATGCAACATACAAGAAGACTTTGGCTAATACTCTAACATTTAAATATATATATACTCTGTTTTCTTTGCTTCTCTCTGATAGGGCAAGGTTACTGATTGTCATGGAAATGATGGAAGGTGGTGAGTTGTTCCATAGAATCAGCCAGCACAAGCACTTTACAGAGAAGATGGCCAGCCAGGTCACTAAACAGGTACAGACTTTACAGATGATAAGGCTATAAGTCTTGAGAGAATGCAGACTTTTGTCTGGAGGTAATGCATAATATTTCTGGTGATGGAATTGACTGCATTTTTTCTGTAGTTTGTTTTGGTAATTGTTTTCACCATCAAACGAGGTGCTATTAAAGATACTCTTAGCAGCTGTTACAGTCCAAACCTCCCAACAAAGCCTGATTGGTTGGACATTTGAAACTAGGGGCATTGTCTAGGGCTGGGTGATAAATTCTATCATATGTTGAGAAGTTTTGACAAAAAATGGAGTAATCACACAGGAGGAATAAAGTTGCAGTCAGTTAATAGGTCTGCATGTTCTGTGTGTATCTGTGTGAATGAATGGCGTGGTTTTGTCACACTTGTCAAACTCAAACACGTGACGCTCACGGTAAATTAACCTTGGACCTTAATAGATACACTGCCCGTATCTATTAAGGTCCAAAACATGGATGTATAAATGTTTGCAATGCTGGTAAACACATAAACACAATTCATGTTTTTTAACCACTGTATGACTCTGCATGTTTCCATCAGTATGACTTGCATATAGATTCATAGATGACCAAACGATTGTTCTTGAATACTTGTTAACTAGAGGGCATAACTTAACATAAGTAAACACAGAATGCTTAAAACATATGACTAACTTTACAATAAAGTAAAACATGGGCCCTGTAAACAAGTACAGTGTTATAACTAGTGTATTAAGTAGTGTATCGTTCTTAGTAGACATAACGAAATTATAGTTGTTTAAAATGTAACCATGAAAACTTAGATTATTTCAAAGTTATTTATATCAACATACACATCAAGTTGTTTGAACTTGTGTCATTTTTACAGATAAGCCTTGCATTACAACACTGTCATTCATTGAATATTGCACATCGAGACCTGAAACCAGAGAACCTGCTCTTCAAGGACAATTCACTGGTGAATTTTTAAAAATCCTTATCGCTTAAATAATTTCCAACTTTAGAATCTTTCTAAATAAAGCAAATGTTATTCAGTAAGGATACGTTTTGAATCATGTTCCTTGTGTCTGACTGCCCTGTCAGGATGCTCCTGTGAAACTGTGTGATTTTGGTTTTGCCAAAATCGACCAAGGTGATTTAATGACCCCACAGTTCACCCCATACTATGTAGCACCACAGGTAAGACCTTACTGACTTTTTATAGATGTAAAAGTCAGCTGTTCATAATTCTTACTTTCAAAGGGGTCCAATCATGAAAGTCATATTTCCTTTAACCTTTTCTCCTTGATCCACATTTCCTTGTCTTGATAATAAAATGGTGAAACTGAAGTTTAAATCCATTTAATAGATGTCTGAATAGGTCATAAATTGGTCGTTTTCTTCTTTTTTATGGTGATGATAAATAAAAACATCTTTACCAGCCACGCATGAAATCTTTGATCAGTTCCGAAACTTTGAACTAACTTTCTTCGATAGGTGCTGGAGGCACAGAGACGCCACCAGAAAGAAAAGTCTGGAATTATACCTACCTCACCCACACCTTACACATACAACAAGGTAAACATTGTTACTTTGTGTTGACCCAATCAAGAATGACCCAAAATCATCCTAATATATTAGTTCTGTCAAATAATTAATCACATCCAAAATCATTTTTGGTTCACATGTGAATATGTGTGAAAAATATATGTGCTGAGTGTGTGTATGTATTTTTGTGTATATAAATACACACAAATGCATGTATATATTTAAGAAAAAATATTAAGAATAATTATATACTCTATATGGGCTACATTATAAATATAACTGACTTTTTTTGCTCTTTGATCTGTGCAATAATTAATACTTTTGGATGGACCTTAATCATTTTTTTTCCACTATTGAATGTGTTTCTGTCTTGTTTTTTTTGCCAGTGGTTTGGTCTTGGCTGTGCCTGCTGCATATTTTTGTATGTTTCCCTTTAGTAACGCAACTTGATCGTGATTAAAATGCAGTGCTTGCCTTTCATTTTAAATGAAGACCTCAGGTTGTTTAAATTAAGATGTTTATTTAATTTGAAATGTGAAGTATCATAAATTCAGTATTGTGTATCCCTAGTTTCACAATTTTTAATTTTTAGCTATGTCTCAAGCTTGCTAGCTGTGAAACCAATGCATTATTTTTATTTTCCACTCTTTAGAGCTGTGACCTATGGTCTTTAGGGGTGATCGTCTATGTAATGCTCTGCGGATATCCTCCATTTTACTCCAAACACCACAGCCGTACCATCCCAAAAGATATGCGCAAAAAAATCATGACTGGTAGCTTTGACTTCCCAGAGGAGGAGTGGAGTCAAATATCTGAAATGGCCAAGGACATTGTCCGCAAGTGAGTGTCTTTCCATTTCCTTTCTGTTTTATTTAAAATGCTTTCTTACTTATTTAGTGCATAGACATGTATTGAATCTTGTAAACCAATCATTTTGTTACTCAAATCTAATGTATTATGTTGCATTAAGGCTACTTAAAGTGAAGCCAGAGGAGCGACTAACCATAGAGGGAGTGTTAGCCCATCCCTGGCTCAACTGCACTGAAGCGCTAGACAATGTGCTTCCTTCTGCTCAAATGATGATGGACAAGGTGAGCTCCAACGAAAGAGAACATTTAAAAGTGCCTCTATTATAGGTTATGAAAGGTTAATATTTTGATCAGGTACTGTTATCGGTACTTTTTATTGTGGGGATTTTTAAAGAAAATTAACAAAACAATACCATACACACACTGGCTGAAATACAAGAAAAGGGAAAACAAAAGTTGTACATAAAATAACAAACAGAGCATTGTATCTCAGATCAAAATTGACAATAACCGGGGAGAATACATTAATTATCTAATCTATACACCACTAGTAACACATTCCTAACTGCAAAATGTCACAGGTGGAGGGATTTATGGAGTTAAGGTCCATATGCGATTAAAAGGTTGTCAAATTAATAATACAAGTCAAGAGTTCCAGAGGGATAATCTCCCTAATAATTGAATGCAAGCCTTTGATGGAGGGAGGCTCATCACATTTGTTGTGTTTTTAATATAAAAAAAAAAAAATATATATATATATATATATATAATAAAAAACTAATTGAGAACAGAATTGACCTTTTTTTTATGTAAAATATTTATCTGTAGCCTAACAAGCATCAGTGTTTGAACAAATATTACACAATCAAAACAAATGATTGTAAAACCAATAAGTAAACAACAATTTTCCTGTGAAAGAATGGACAGTGGTAACAGTTGGGGCGTGCAGTTTTTAACTGCAGCTTTAGCCAAAAAAGTAGCAGAATGCAGCTAAACAATCAGCCGTAACTATGTTTTATTAGAACACATTATTTTTAATGCAACCAAAATAAATTATTAACATTATTATAACATACTAATTTAGAGAGACCTTATGTAATGTTTATGTCGTTATTTTGGAAGACTGCTAGCATACGTAATTAAAAATGTTTGCTTATGCGAGATTTTAATTTTAAAGGAACTTGCATGAAAGCCGTTGACGCTTCTGTCAGATCCAGTAAAGACGAGCAGTCCCGATTCAGTGTCTGCGGTCAGATGAGATGTTGACAGGTTTATTGTCAGTGACATTATTCTATTGTTATTTTTCGTAACTGGTTATAAAAATAAAAGTCTCTCAACACAGAAAAGCGAACTATCCTGTCCTGCCAGATGTTATGCCGTGTTTGTTGCGCGCATAAATTTGCTTTGTTTTTGTTTTCTAACTATATATATATATATATATATATAGTGGGTCGCGGCTTGATGACCATGGGACACTGTGGGGCCCAAGGCCAAACCAGTTGAAAACCACTGCTTTAGATCGTTTGATTCTGTCCGCCATCATCACTCAATTAAGCGCAAGCTTTTGTGTTATGCATGCACAAGCTCTGTGTACAGCGGAACAGATGGGCATTTTCCACGTGAGATTGCCAACGAGTGCGGTAATATTAATCGCAAATTAGAAAAGGTTCAAGTATGCTAGGTAATGATTATTTGGCAATAAATAGGTTTTTTTTTTTTTTCTTCAGTACCGACTGCAGAACCATTAACATCACAGCTTATCGATACTTCGGTCTTTTAATAATTTAGCACCGGTACCAATGAAGTACTGAGTTTCGTTACCCATCCCTACAAAAAAAGCATGAATGATTTCTCCTCCCATCTGCTGCAATACCTTTCATATGTTGAATACTGTTGCTCTATATGCATAATCAATGTAAATGTTATGCGTTGTTATGTTGTTTATTTAGGCAGTTGTGGCTGGAATTCAACAGGCTCACGCTGAACAGCTGGCCAGCATGAGGATACAGGACCTGAATCTCAGTCTAAAGCCGCTCAACTCGGTCAACAACCCCATTTTGAGAAAGAGAAAGCTACTTGGGTGAGTCTGTAATTTTTAATGTGTGATCTTTTTCTTTCTCTTTAATTGACATTATTCTGTGTCTTTTCTTTTTTTTCTTATCAGAATGCACTTAGAGATCTGTTTGATTTCTCCCTCTAGCAGCACCAAACCTAACGATGAGCTTTTCATCAATGATCCTGAGAATGAGGCAGAGGACACCAATGTGGCTCTGGAAAAACTACGAGATGTAATTGCACAGTGCATCTTACCACAGGCTGGTACGTATGGACATGCGTTGTTGGTTTGAGGTGTTTATAATCTACAGACTATGCTTCAATAACGCAAGACTGAGCAGATAATCGTTTGATATTTACCACAACAGTCGTCAAAACCAGAAACCTTTGTTTTTGGATGTGTAGCCTTCATTAAAAATTGAAGAAACAAATGTAATCTTCCAAGCTATTGCCATGTAGACAGCGATTTCAAACATTTACAGCATCTTTGTGCTGTTTTTACAGGTGACAATGAGGATGAGAAGCTAAATGAAGTTATGCATGAAGCATGGCGGTTCAATCGAGATTGCAAACTACTCCGAGATGGATTGCAAGGGTTAAGTTGGGATGGTACGTGTTTGTAAAGCTAAAACTACAGACTCTTTACTATAGACTTAAATTGGATGTCTAATTCTATGAGTTTGAGGTGAAGTCATTTGAATCAATGGATTTCTTTATTACTAATGACCTCAAATGTTATCCAAATGTTAATATGTTGGTTATAAACAGTCAAGAGCAACATCTAAGAAATGTCAGAATAGTTTATAATGCTCTTGACCTTTTGATGACAGGATGGACAAAAAATGTAGACTAAAATTGCATTTTATGAAGGAAATACAAGTATTTGCATAGCAGCTAAAACACAGCTCCAAATTCAGATAAGGGCTTAGTTCAAAATCTCAATGACATTTTTTGTTAAGCTTGTAAGTGCTTAAGATGCTAAATTGGTTATGAAAAATGTTTTCATTTTGAAAGCGAATCAATCAGTCAAATCAAATGAAATCATTATCAAATTAAACGTGATGTTGTGGACAAGTAAGTATTACAAACAGCTGTGCGGGCCATCCCTTAACAAATGCATTGCATAATTTCGATCAAGTGTAATATCAACCAGTTGTGTTTTTCTTCCTTCACAGGTAGATCCTTTTCAGACAAAGTAGATCGCTTGAAGCTTGCTGAAATTGTCAAACAGGCCATTGAAGAAAAGACAAATTTACAGGACTCCCAATAGCAAGTGCTGAAATTTTAATCACTTTTGTACTGTTAATAATAATTGTCATTAGGCATATGATTGCAAAACACGTTTTTTGTATTAAATTGCAGACCTTTTTCCATGGTCATGCTGTAGTCTGTTGTAAACCTCTAGCTGAAACCAAGTTGTTGTTGGTATGATTTGTTTTCACTACAGACTGCAGTAAAGAAATGTGTTTTAAAGAAATTGCGCTCTTTTCATTTCTGCTTTTCATAATGAAAAATAGGGGGAAACTATCTATATTAGATAACATTTTATAATTCACCAGCTCAGTTAAATGAATTGAATCAAAACGTGTTATCACTAATTAAAAAGAAGTAAGATAATGTTACATTAACAAGTGTGGGAAACTAAATGGGAATGCAAAATTTAATTTGAGAGTTCATTTGTCATAAAATGTTTATCTTTTGACTATTAGCAAACTTTTGTATTATCAGAGGATGCTTACAGTGGCACGTACAACATCTGTCAGGTCAATGAATGCTGTAGGAATAAAATAAAGTTCTGTCATTCTCAATATTCTTTAGAGGTCACACTCTTTGGATTTGTGTTTGTAAATTGTAGTGATGGGAAGTTTGGCTCATTTTACCCACTCGGACCTTTGAGTCTCGTTCAGCAAAATGAACGAATCTTTTTTTCGAGTCATTTTGTTCATTTTAGCAAAATATAATTAAAATGTTACCTGTTTCCTCCCTGACACATCTACTGCTTACACAAACGTTGATCACACTACAAACAAGACAAAACTATCATGCTATAGGAAACAGAAAAGATTAATTAATTGTTTACCTGGGCCTTTAATCTATGATTCGCTCACCTCGCCTCTTATCTGACAAGTTCTCGGGTTTGAGTCGTTCGTTCATCACGTGACAGCCCCGTAACCTTAACCTATGCAGCCTGAGCCGGAAACAGAATTGATTAGTTCGTCTCTCGAGTCTTCGGGTTTGAGTCATTCGTTCTTTTTTCACGTGAATACTTGACACAAACCGGCTCAGTACCCGGAACAAGTGAATCAATAATTCCAATACAGAAACTATATGATGTTGCGCAAATGCGCATGCGCGACTGAACGAATCCTTCTTCCCGAGTCACATTAAAGATTTGTTCAAAATGAACAAGAACGACCCATCACTACTACAGAGTATGACATGCAATATAATACACTTTAGTTTTTTCTCAAGACGCTGAACCTCTGCTCGAAAGACAAAGAAACTGTCCAAAAGAGTCGCTTGTCTCCCAGAGAGACAAAAACTACAGCTTCAGTAATGTTTAATTTTGAACTGTTTCAATTGTATGCAACGCTGTAGTTGTTTTGACTGAACAAATGAGTCTGTGAGCACGTTTCAGAGGATATTTTAGATTTGGGAAATACATGCTAGACAAAAAAATGGACTGAACAATATATCTGTGATTTACAATGTACAAACCAGAAGTAAAAATATCAGCAGAATGGACATCAATTTCATTTCAATTATGCTTTTTGTTTCAGAGGAAAAATCAATGTTATGATATCATCTCAAGTGTTTGCGTGGGTGCCTCCCTGTCATGCACATATTCAGAACAGAACAAAAACTTGAATATAAATAATAATAGAGCGCATCTCTAGATTATAGTATGGGATCCACATTAAAAGTAAATCTTCACAAGTCTACAGCCGAGACAGATGCAGTTATAATCTGGAAACTGAAGACTATTTGAGGTTTTAAAATAATAACAGGCGATGCGACTCATTGATCATTAGCTGTTCTTGATCAAGATTAAATGATGTATGACTCTCATAAACTTGTTTTAATAAATCTCTTTTGCATTAAATAGTAAAGATACAATACAGGACAAATTACACTGTACAAATAATAATGTGCACTTTGTTGATTATAATGAGAGAACTAGAGTTTAAACAGCTGTTTTATTAATCCGGCCATTTCTATCAGTTTCAATATTTTAGCTACATCAAGGCAGGTTTAATTTATTCATTTCTTGTTTTAGTTCGGTCTTAATAATGGGAGTGAAATACAGTGTCTTACTAAATTAAAGAAAATAATTCATAAAACACACAATAATTTCTTAAGGAGTGAACGATTACTTTTCCTGAGTATTTCTCTGTTAAAATAAAGGACAGGTAACGAATAACAAAGTCTGTGTGACAAAGATATATGCTGTTTTAATCAAAGGAATTTAAAAATATTATTTAAAAATGTACTTGTAAAAAAATTTAATAAAAAAAGTATCTTAAAATCCTCTCAAAAATCTCAATATATTAAAAAAACAAAACAAAACAACAACAAAAACTCTTCAAGTATAGACTCAAAGAACTTAATTCAGTCTAACTGGAAAAAGTAGCTAATAATATCTGTGTAAAGATTGTAAAGTATCATAAAATCCCTTAAATTTCTGAATAATAATTAAAACAATATAATATATATATATATATATATATATATATATATATATATAATATTATTATATAATATATTTTTGAATGGAAATAAATGACCTACACTTTTCTGATA
>JAUCMS010000095.1:22326629-22337088 GCA_032357445.1 Enteromius radiatus | reverse complement strand
CAGTCAGTATAATCAAACACAGCTGGACTCAAATGAAGGTGTAGAACCATCTCAAGGATGATCAGAAGAAATGGACACCATTAAATATATGAGTGTCACAGCAAAGGGTCTGAATACTTAGGACCATGTGATATTTCAGTTTTTCTTTTTAATAAATCTGAAAAAATGTCAACAATTCTGTGTTTTTCTGTCAATATGGGGTGCTATGTGTACATTAAAGTGAAAAAAATTTAACTTAAATGATTTTAGTAAATGGCTGCAATATAACAAAGAGTGAAAATTTAAGGGGGTCTGAATACTTTCCGTACCCACTGTAAAACTTGTAAAGTTTGGTTAATTGCATTAATATAAATTTAAACTGTAATAGATTTTGAATTAACATACAATTAAGGTTTCTGAAAACATACTTAAGTACTGTATTTACTTTTAAAGTACATTTTATCTGTATTAATTCTTATTCTGCAAAGTATGCTGAAGTGTACATCTTTTTCACACGGGGAAGCCCCGACTGTAAACATTTACATGTCTCTCTCGTCTCACAGACCCAGCTGATAACCTGATTCAGGTGTGTTTGATAAGGGAGATGGGTGGCACTTCAGTATAGGGACCAATTCTTACTATTACTTGCTTATTAACATATTAGCTGTTTATTAGCACTTTTTCTGCATTCTACATAATAAATCCCTCCTAATACCTAAACTTAACAACTACCTAACTATTAATAAATTAAGAATTTATGGAAGCAAAAGTCATAGTTGTTAGATTTGTATAGTGAAAACTGGACCTTGAAATAAAGTGTGACCAAAATATTGCATGTTGAGGAAATTAGGGTTGGGTTTGGAAAGCACTGCAATCACACAAAGAAACAGTAATGTGAAAGTCATGACTTACTGTATTGCAACAGCATGGTTAGAATGTGGATGTGAACTATAACTAAAATATCTTAAACTTCATTAACTTCTCTATTTGTCTTTCACATCCTACAGACGCTTTACATGGCCTCGTTCTTCTACACGCTGCACTATGTTTGGGTGCTCTACACTGGACTAAAGGGGAAGTACAAGAGACTCAACGGTTTCCCAGCCGAGGTAATCAACTAATTATGAACACATTATAATAGTAATAAAGCAGCATAAGATCTGCATGTAAACACTGGCAATGCTGACTAGCTTGTTTATTTCAGAATCAAGCAAACAGAAGAAGCTGCAAATGTCTTGGTCCTGTACTGTCATGGTAAGAACATAAATCTCTCAAACTAATATTAAATATAAATATGAGAAACATAAATTTGTGTAAAGAGATGTTGCTGAAAAAGTACTGATAGGTCATAATACTTCACATTTACAGTACAAGCCCTTCATCTGGGGTAAAAGGCCTTTATTGGGACTCTAGTGTAGACCAACATGGAAACATTTACCACCATATCAAATAACCACATCAGTTTCACTTCTTATTAATTCTTTGAATTTCATGACTTTTTAACAAAATATTTTTATTGAAAATTGTTTATTCAAATTAGTTCAGCATTCGAATTTCAATCACTATTTCTATCACTGCAGTTCCCTTTAGGTTATATATCATTAGCTAAAACTAAAACTATTTAAAAAATTTCAGAATTCATTACATGAAACAAATAACATTTTAATAACTCATTTTATTTCAGCTAATTGCCATGTCACCATTTCTCATTTTCCATAAGTTTTTCCTTTGGATATATGTATATGCCAAACAAAATTATAAATGCAACACTTTTGTTTTTGCCTCTATTTTTCATGAGCTGAACTCAAAGATCGAAGACTTTTTCTTTGTATACAAAAGGCCTATTTCTCTCAAATATGGTCCACAAATCTGTCTAAATCTGGGTTGGTGAGCATGAGATAATCCATCCGCCTCACAGGTGTGGTATATCAAGATGCTGATTAGAGATCATGACAGATAGGCATATGTGACAGATAGACAATGAACACAGGTGCATTTTATTGATGGCATTTTGAATGCACCAGATACTGACTGGTAAAACTGTAAAACTGCACATTAAAGTGGCCTTTTACTGTGGCAAACCTTTGCAGTAATGAGTAATCATGCTGCTGTAATCAGCATCTTGATATGCCACACCTGTGAGGTGGATGGATTATTAAGAACATAAAGCTTATCTGTCCTGATCTCTCCATACAGTCTTTTGCCTTTGATGCTCACAGCGCCCGTCTTTGTAACAGGAAATGTGTTTCAGTGTTACACAAACTTCACCCAGCCCTACAGGTCGGTCAAAATATATTCACACATGCACATGAAATGATAAACAAACTGTACTTTCTCATTACTGCCATAACTTCATCAAAGCAACCTATTTAAATAAGCCTGTTAAACATGTATAGCATTGAATTCAATAGCTGCATCTAACCATAGTTTAGTGGTTTGCATGCATTCCAGATTCAGGTGTTAATTCAGGTGCGTCTGTGTTCCAGATGTTTGCTGATGCATACAGGGGCTGTGTATCTCACCTCATCTGTAAATACAGAAATGACAGCATGTAGTATCATTCAAGACTACTGCATGACCATTTTCCTTACTACTTTCTTCATCACCTTCATTGGCATCACGGTGAGTCGTCTTCAACATTGAACACACTCACAATATAACTGTTTTAACTCTGACCCCAGATAATAAATGGTAGTGTAAGTGAATGCAAGGCTAATGCGTGACTAGTCATAATCTAATTGTATTCTTCTTTTATTTTTAGACTCTCATGTGTAAAGCTCGCTCTCTGTACAAGCGTGTCATCACGTCCCAAGGTTTCTTTGGTGACAATCATTGGGAAACTCTGCGTCTCTTGGAACGCCGCATGCTGCTTTATCCCTCAGCCTTCTTCTTCTGCTGGGGACCAGGTGAGCACACATCTATACACTGTTTTACCATTTATCTATAACTCTACTGAGACTAAGAGCCATTTCTTTTTTCTTTGCATTAGAAGTGTTCCTTTATGATAACACTTTACTTAAAGCCTTCATGTCTTATGCATTTTAAAATGCCTTGTAATCAACCCTATAATGCATTATATGAACTTATGAATAGTTTTAACCACAATTAGGATATACGTATAGTAATACATATTTATTCATGTAGCTAGGCATTAACACAAATGACAAATAAATTGTCCTAAAATTATAATGCATTTTATCTTTAGTTATAATTATTTTTAAGTATTTATAAGAAGTATTTAGGTAAATTATTGCCCAATTTATTATTTTAGTTTATTAACAATCCCTGCACATGCATAAAACTCAAACAATATTTAGGCCTGATTTACTAATTTATGCATTTGAATTGTATATAAGATTTCCATACATTAGTTTTAACTAATATGTAACTATAAGTATTATAAAAATGTTAACTATAAATGACTAAACCAATGTGAAGCAAAACTAATATGCATATTTGTCAGAAATACATCAATCATACAGGTAAGAATTATGTAATATTATTAATCAATGTGTTTTAATAGTCAAATCTATATATACATTTTCTATATATATATACACATACATGCATGTTTTTTTAAATCTTATAAATTCTATTGAATTAATTATTGCACAAGAAGCCAAATTATACCTACACTCACACTTTATGACTGAATACATTTGTTTTTACAACAAAGAGGTTAGCAATTTGAATAAATTGATCCTGAAAATATGATTATTTGAAGAATTTAAATAAAATTTAATTTAAAGTTTTATTTATGCATAATGAACAAATATGAACCATGTTAATTTACTTAGTTATTAGATTATGTTAGACCTGTGTGGAGCAAATAGATGGTAATGTTATACACAATTCAAATTTAGGCCTAACTCCACAAATAAATCCACAGCTAAACACTCCATTTTCAGTGCTTTATGTTTTCATGTCATATTTCAGCAATATTTCTGGCCACTATGATGTTGGCGAAACCAGACATAATAGAGGGAAAGATGGGAGTCATCCTCTACATCCTACAGGTTCGCCAAAACACATAAAACTCCTAGTAAAACAATGGCATTACCCAAACTATGTTGCGAATGTAAAACGTTCCTGTTCTTTTTCCTCAACAGGCCTTCACCTCTGCTTCTCAGGGTCTGTTAAACTGCCTGGTTTATGGCTGGATACAGCAGCATTTTCGCACTCTCAGCAGCAGCAACACCGTACAGGACGCCAACACCCAGACTCCCCTGCTGCGCTCCCAGAAACGAAACTACGCTGCTTTAAAATCTGCTGCATCACTTACCAATTTTGTCTGACAGAGAGACACGCAAGAATCTCGGCAACGCACTGAGAAAATGCTTTAAACCAAAGCGATTGAGGGATCGAACCCATGGATGTTGCGAGCGTCGTGCTCTTACACATCAAGCTACCAGAGCGAATACAGCGCACACTGCAGTCTCAGAAAGACTGAAGACTGAAACGTTCTGTAGTCGGTCATGTGTGAAGCCAACGGCGTGTTTGGTCTTGATGAAAAGCAAAAGAAGCCGTTTGTTTTGCTGAGGTACCAACACCATGTGGCAGAAAAGGAAGCTCTACTGAAAAGGGAGCTGAACGTTTTTTCTTCTATTTTGGTTTTGTTTTGAGATTTCAGATGCTGCACCTGCTGCTAGTTTAGCTGAGAAACCCACTTCTTCACTTAGCCTCTATAACAGTTGCTTTTGACATGACATGATCGAGACTTTCAGATGAAAACGCACTGCTGAGCTGTCAAAAAGGGAAAGACCGAAGGGAGATTACGGCCAGAGGGAAATAGCTGTGAAACAGGATCTGAGAAGACAATACTGCTTTCCATCCACAAGAAATGCGCTAAATCCACCCACGCATAGCGGGTATAAATCACTGCTAATAAATAATTTCCTCTTAATAAACAATACAGCTGTGAGCAGACTTCTCCGTGAATGTTATTATTGAAGAATACAGGTGATGAGAAATATGTGGCAGGAAAAGTACCTTGTCAAGCTAGTAGAAATAAACCATAATTTTTTTCTTCTTCTTGAAATTAGGACTCTACCTGGAGATTTAAGGGAAATATTTAGAAACTGGTTTTTAGACTTCTTGAAACGAAATGAAAATGAATATTGTCACACTCGTGTCCTTCCAAACCCATGCAACTTTTATCTTTAAAAACACAAATGAAGATATTTTTAATGAAACTTGATTGATTTCTGTCCTGCCATCGTCAGATTAATCCAGTAATCTGAGTTTTTACCAGAATAAACCTCATATGAAGTACTTTTATGATGTTTTTATGAATTTGAGTCACCAAGTTTCGGTTGTGTGACCTTTCAGTGGAAGGACAAAAGGTTTCATTAAACAATATATTCAGCAATTTTGCAAAGATGAACAGAAGTCTTGTGGGTTTAGAGGGACATGAGGGTGAGTAACTAATGAGATATTTGGGCAAACCGTTTAAAAATATTATCGGGAAAATATCTGTAGTTGGTCAAATTTTCTAGTTATAGTTTGTAAAATATGTTTTTTACTGGAGTGCAATCCCTGTTAGATTTTAAAACACCTCATTCTGTAATTACAAACAGCTGAAAAGTCAAACTGTAAATTACATGTTGCACTGTTTTCCCCTTTTACTTTGGCTTATATTTGTCCCATGACAGAATGACTTTAAGTGTTACTTTCAAGTCAAATGCATTTTATTGCATTTAATGTATGAAAATGTATAGGTGTTGATATTTTGGGGTGGTTGATTTCAGACTGACTGATGTTGAGCTTTTAGCGAATTAGCTTTTTTTTTTTTTTAACTATGCGAAAAATGTGATGCATTGAGACTAAAACAATTTTATGATTACAAATTACATAACTGACCCTTGCAGAAATCAGAAAGGGAAACTTGTAAAAATCTATTTCTATTTTGATTGTCTGCAAAATACTGCCACCTGCTGAAACAATCCAACATTAACCTATTATATTATATAAGGCGCTCTCAAAAAAAAATTCAGTAGCTATATAACTTTTATGGGGAATCAAACATGCAGAAATTAATAATTTATGAATGAATAAATTAATTATTGTAGAGGAAATATTTATGAAACAGAGACAGAAATATAAAAATAGATTTAAAACATATATTAAATATATTAAATATAATAGATTAACAAAAATGTGTGGGAATAAAATAAAAAAAATAATAATATAATTTAAAAAAAAGATTTAATTAAAAAAAAAAGAAAAGAAAAATAAGTTAGCTCCTGCATATTTATTAAAACCATTTACAGAAGGAAAAACGAAAAGGTGGAAAACCTAGACAGTGTATAAAAATAATACAATAATTAAAAAAAATTCTCAAGGTACTATATTGTGAACAAATGTTCAAAGAGAAAAAAATATTACCGCGAAGACTTTTTGTCTGAGTTTCAGAAGTTAACTGAGACTTGCAATTTGTTATCAGATTTGAAAAGTAAATAAAACATGAAAAGTAAAAACCGACTCGGTTTTTTTATTCAGAAGCTCATGGATATTTAATGAAGCGGGTCAATCGCTGCAACGTCACAAACACATAATCCAATCAAACAGCCGAGAGCAGACACTCCGAATACCGTGAGCCAATGAAAACAAGCAGGAAACATGCACATTAGGTGTAATCATGTGTAAAGAGAATAATAGTGTCAGTCCAAATCACTTAGAGAAAAGTAGGCCAAGTGGAGGAGTTTCAGAAAGATTTACATCCCGGAGACAGTGTTATTGAAAATATGGAGAAGAAACAAACCATCAATTTCGGAGCGGGACCAGCTAAACTTCCACAGTCGGTAAGTGCATCCCCAAGATAATGGTAACAATATTACACAGTTAAAGTTGATTATATATTTTGACAAAACATTATTCGTTTCTGCATCGTCGCATTGAGCGTAAATTATGTTATCATAGGTCAGTGCTAAATGATGTAACGAGTAACGTTACATCATCTATCTATTCCTCAACTCCAAACCACCACCAGCTTGCCTGCAAAATGTGCATGCAAAAGTGGTTTACGACGCTGTAATCGGCAAAATCGTAGTTTGTGATTTAGGATGCAGGTTTTGGATGCGCTGTAAGTTAAGCATTAAAACAACACTCTTGCGTTTTGCCTGTGTACATGCGCCAATATTGCATCAGCTTTCGCTTGTTGGCTGAAGAGTGCAAGTCTTTGGACAAATACATTAGCAAACATGTTAACATCTAGAATAGTTAAACTTTATATATTCAAATACAAAAATAGGATCCGACCGCGTTTAAATGCCACAGAAAGACGTTTGAACATGTTTTGATTTGTTATATAAAAAATGTGATGTATCTGAATAGCATAAAATTTCTTATTAAACCTAAGTCCCTAACTCTGTGTTGTTGGTTTAACAGAAACTCTTCTATCTTTTAGGTTTTAGCTTCGTACTACCGAAATCATGAAGATGCTGAAAGCTTACTGTTTGCGTGGACAGTTTCCCATAAGTTGTGCCCAGCCTTTTATCTTTCACTGAAATTTGGAGAAATGTAGTCTTCCTCACCAACGGATCCTCTGAGGTGAATGGGTGCCGTCAGAATGAAAGCGCAAACAGCTGATAAAAACATCACAATAATCCTCAAAGAATGTCTTGTGAAGTGAAAATTGTGTGTTTGTTTTAACTTTAAAAACATAACTTCTGGCCAAAATATGAGTCCATAGTGAAAAAGGGAAAAAGTCTATCCCCCTTTCCATCAACATACTTGTTGAGAACTCTTTTGCTAATGCTTTGATCTGTGGATATTTATCTCCTAAAATATTATTTGGATGTTTTTATTTTCTGATTGGACTTTTATTTTGATGGCACTCAGATGATCCATTAATGAGCAAGTGATGGAATGCTATATTTCTCCAAATCTGTTCTCTGAATCGCAATACCCTAAGTTATCAATTCCTTTAAAAGCCAGTTCTAAAGTCCTTTTGTTTATGGTAGCAAAGACAAAGCAAACCTTTATATATATATTTATATACACACATTTTTCTATTCATAGGTTTTGCTCCAAGCACAAAAGGAGCTTCTGGATTGCAGCGGCACTGGGATAAGCATTCTTGGTAAGGATCTGCATTTTTAATATTTTCCTGTGTGTAATCCAATGTTTCTGAGCTGTTAATTTCTATTTGCATCCAGAAATGAGCCACAGATCATCGGATTTCTCCAAGATTATAAACACGACTGAAAATCTTCTCCGTGAACTTCTGTGAGTGTTTACATCTTTCCTCAACTAGAAATTGAAGATGTCTTCTTTTGAAATCCATAGCAAATGTATACTTTGCATTCACTCTGAACAGGAATGTCCCAGAAAATTATAAGATACTGTTCCTGCAAGGAGGAGGCTCGGGACAGTTCAGCGGGGTTCCTCTGAATCTGATTGGTCTGAAGGAGGACAGGTGTGCTGATTATCTGGTCACAGGGACATGGTCTGCAAAGGCAGCCAAAGAGGCAGAGAAGTATGGAAAAGTGAATGTGATTCATCCAAAACTGGATAGCTTCACCAGTAAGTAATTAAGAGTACAGCTATATTTTCATTGCTGAGAGATGATCTGTATAAAAAATAAAAAAAAAAACACTTTTTGTACAGCCTTTTGAAATCCAAGAAAATGTTCTTTGTGAAAAAGAAGTTACATACTATGGAAACAATACATTTGAATGAAATGAGAAGGGGCTGCATAGCTTTGATCATCACATGACCTGCAGTGATGTAGCAAACTTTATTTTCACAGAAATACCAGACAGTAGCACTTGGTCACTGAATCCTTCAGCATCTTATGTCTACTACTGCTGCAATGAGACTGTGCACGGCGTTGAGTTTAACTTCATCCCGGACACTAAAGGAGTGGTTCTCGTCAGTGATATGTCATCCAACTTCCTCTCCAGGCCGGTAGATGTGACAAAGGTTGGTGATACTTCCTGTTCATCATCTTTATGAAAAAAGTAACACAATAGATCATTAAACTTACTACTTAAGTATAGCAAATACTGTAGTAGCTGTAGTTTTTTAACAGATATCACAGTTGTTTTTAGTCTAAGTGATTATTTATGCTGTGAGTCTGTTTGTTTCTACAGTTTGGTCTGATATTTGCCGGCGCACAGAAGAATGTCGGGTGTGCTGGTGTCACAGTTGTCATTGTCAGAGAAGATCTGATTGGCAAGGCTTTGAAGGAATGCCCTATTATACTGGACTATCAGGTGCAGGCTGGCAACAACTCGCTCTACAACACTCCTCCGTGCTTCAGGTATGTTTTTTTTCTTTGTTCATCATACTGTGCTTTTGTAACTCAAGGTAGCTGTAATCAAGAAAAGCATTAGCTACAAAGGCTCACCAGTCAAGAAGCAGTTGATGTCTTGAATGAAAAGTCTTGTATGCTCACTAAGGCTGGCTGCATTTATTTGATCAAAAATGCAGTTAAAACAATAATTGTGAAATATTGTTACAATTTAAAATAAATCCAAGTTCTCTCATGAATCTCTAGATGGCGAAGTGCGATAGGTCTAACTCAATCTGACATAATGACATCATTGTCACATGGCGCAGCTGATTGGTTCTTTTTTGTATCAGCAACCAGTGAGCTTGCTGCTCAACATTCAAATACTTGGCTGGTGCTTTCTGTTTCAGTTGCAGTGTACTTCAGACAACATCCACCTTCCCCAACTCCACCTGTAGAGATCTGCTATGGTGTAATTAATGTATGCTATATGTAGGGGTTGTTCCATATGTATTATATGTGCAGCTAGGACTGCACAATAAATCGTAACGAAATCGTGTGATTGTCAGGCACATTTTGTCAGTGAAGCATGGTTCTGTGATCGGTAGTAAATCTCTTTTCAAAGGCCAGAGGGCCCACTTCTTCTTTTTTTCTGTTACCATGACACGTCTTACCATAACTTACCAAAATTCTCATTTGAATAGTAAGTAGCAGGTTCTCCTAATAAAAAAACGTAACTTACCTAAAGCTTGTGAGTAAGAAGCACCAGACTGTCCTAGACAAGTTGTAATTGTGTCACTTTATAGCCTAGGTGCACAGCCAGCATTGGCTGCTCTGCAGGTTCAAGAATCAGTCCTCTGTAAATGCACAGAACACATCTGAATATTTGGGTAGAACTATTCTGGAACATGCAACTTATCCACTGATTTCTAGTTGTGTCCTCTTTTGGAAGCACAGAGAAAGTAGTTTCACTTTCACAACAAACGCAACGTCTCCAGAACACGGCGTCAGCAACAACAATACAGCAAGAATAATAGCCCTATCTTTTTTTATTTGCGTAAACATTTGGGCAGTGTTATGAAAATATATCCACACCGTAACATAGATAAGTGGGTGCTTGTTTAAAGGTGCCCTAGAATGGAAAACTGAATTTACCTTGGCATGGTTGAACAATAAGAGTTCAGTACATGGACATAACATACTGTGAGTCTCAAACACCATCGTTTCCTACTTCTTATAGAAATCAAG
>JAUCMS010000095.1:22288268-22300806 GCA_032357445.1 Enteromius radiatus | reverse complement strand
TTGTCCCTTGAAAAGATATAATAAAATATTTACAAAAATGTGAGGGGTGTACTCACTTTTGTGAGATACTGTATATTCATCTGTCTTCAAACAGATCGGCCTCAAGGTTGGTGTTCGAACCCGTGGTTGCAATGGCCTCACTTACACACTAGACTACACTAAAGAGAAAGACAAATCAGATGAGGAGGTGTTACAAGATGGTGAGTAACACTATAACGTTATTATGTTATATTATAAAAACTGTAAAAGATTATTACCATTTAAAAAAAAAAAAAACATTTGTTAGAAAACAATAGTTTTCTATTTGAATATATTTTTAGAATTTTTTTTCCTATGAAAAAAAAGCTGAATTTTTAGCATAATCCAGTCTTCAGTGTCACACACACACACACACACACACACACACACATCTATATATATAAACACAGACTTTTAAATACTAGTGTATATGATGTAAACTTAACACGCATACACAGAAATGTATTGATGTAAATGTTTGTTCTCCAGGCGTGAGAGTGTTCATAGAGAAGAAGGCTCAGCTGACGCTGCTCGGCACGGAGATGGATTTTGTTGAAACGAAACTTTCCAGCGAGTTTGTGTTCAACAATCCCAACATCAAAGGGACGTGTGGCTGTGGGGAAAGCTTCAACATATAAACCTCGCCACACGCTTGGCTTCATCTAAAGCTCGAGCCCTCCAGGACATCTAGTTCAGATCCTAGATTCAAACATCCATCTTGAAGATTTGTGGGTAAAGAGCTGGAGAAAGAGACTGATATTTAGTGGCCTGTTTGGCCATCATGTCCTGTGCTGCCTCCGGTCACCTCAGCACAAACCCAGAAAAGCCCTGCTTACAAATACAGCCATTAAAGGAATAGTGCACCCAAAAAGTCATTTACTCACCCCTTAAGTAGTAACAAACCTGTATGAATTTCTGAAGAATGTTTTGGGTCACCATTCTTCCATGGTAGGAAAAAATATATAATGGGTGACCCAAAACAGACAGGTTACAATTTTATTTTATTTTATTTTTTTTCAAAATATCTTCATGCTCAGCAGAACAAAGAAATCAGGTTTGGAACTATTTGAGGGTGAGTAAATGATGACAGAATTTTCATCTTTGGGTGAACTTTTCCTTTAACTTAGGAATATGTTTGTTCATTACACACTTTATTGAGCAGCTTGATGTGTATTCAATGTGCCTGTGTCTCATGCAGCTCTGAGGAGGTTACAGTTACACTCCATGTTAGTGGTTAAAGAGTAACCAATTGCTTTTTTGTTTTCTCAAAATGTTGTGTGTCATCCAGTCCTCTGATTGGGATTCATATTTGATAATCCAATTAATATGTTGGATTATCCTGCTGGATGTCGTAACATGTCCTCCTTACAGCAACAACCTAAATCTACACCACAAGCGATCTGCAGTTGCTTAATCATGGCCGTTTTCGTGTGCACATTTCGTTGATTGTGGATCAGAAGTGAAAATATGTAATATCCTATAAAATATTGAAAGTTTCATTGTCTGGTGGATGTTGAGTTAACTTTGCACTTTCAGCATGCCACGTTTTGTTAAATGCTCTATAATGTGATTAACAAGCAGCACAGGAACTGATGCCAAGCTTTGAAATGCAATTTGACTTGAACTTGTTTTCTGTTGAAGTATGAGTGTGATGTGTACATAACAATGTAAATCGACTGTCTTTTAACGCACAAATAAACTTCCATTCTACCTATGAGGAGGCTGGTTCTTTAGTTAAATGCCTTTATTGTCCTGAATGTGGCACTATTTTCTAATGTCCCATTGCATCAGTCCATTCTTCGACTTTACATAAATAATAAAATTAAAAGTCTCCATTATACTCAAGAGGAATGCTTTTTCTAAATCAGTGTATATATATATTTTTCAAGTTCCTAAATAATGTTAGTACACCCAAAACTGAAAATCTGCAAGCCATTCAAGATTAATTTGTTTCTCCATCATATTTGGAGAAATGTAGCATTATACCACTTGCTCTCCAATGGATGTAGTGAATGGGTGCAGTCACAATAAATAGTCTAAATAGTTGATATAAAAAAAATAATAATATTCAAGTAATCCACATGACTCCAGTCCATCAATTAACATCTTGTGAAGCAAAAATCTGTGTGTCTGTAGAAAGAAACCCATAATTAATTGTGTGAACCCAATTCATTTCACTTCACAGTATCATGGCATTGTGAGATGACTGTCTAGACACATAAAACAACTGCATTGTTTTCTTTTATATCCTAACTGCAGCTTTGATGATAACTTATGAGGCTAGCTGCCACAATATACAACTGCCTCTTTAGTGACTCCCACAGATATATATTAATATGTGAAGGGAGCTGATAAGATTTAGTTGTTGCTGGACTGTTATGTCTGAATACGGACCAGGCAGGAAGGAAGGGAAAAACTCTTGCTTCTGTTTTCTTTCTGGACACAAGAGTTTCCTCACAGCTGCAGGAGTTATTGATCTCTCTTCTTTCTGTCTTCCTGATCACACAGGTGTCCATCCGTCACGTCTGAATCTTCCTTTTGTTGGCATACTTTTCACTTCAGAAGAGTTTTGTTTTTATTAGTTTTTCACTGTAACAGATCTGAATAATTGTGGTTTGATCAGGCCTCTATAAATAAATCAACAAATAAGTCCTAAACTCTTTAAACAGGCCTATTGCCATTTATTTGTAATTATTTCTGAAATTTACTAGCAGTTTCTGAGAGAAAACGTCAATTGTGTTTGTTTGAAATATTCAGTTTAATTAATATTGCTATTGTTTGTGTTTTTTTGTAATTCATAAACTGCTTAGCATTAGCATATTTCGCACATTTAGTTTAGCATAGTTGAGAAGGTTTGAAATATCTTATGTTTAAACGCGATTGTTTCATTTATTGCTTGATTTTATTGTTTTACTTAATTTTTGGCTTAAAAAAACATGCCTCATGCAGTTTTCCCCTGGCGATGCAGAAGCTACACCTGCTGCTCTCGTGGGACTGTTGTCATGGTAACGCGTGGGCGCGGGCTGTGAAGCGCCCTACAGTGCGCGCTAAAACACCCGGGAAAGACCCCGTTTACAAGCACCGTTTCACCTGACAATACCGCATTCGACCGAGACACTTCACGCTACAGCGGGATGATGATAACGAGGGGAAATCTTTCAGTACAACATCCATTCCTGCAGTAGAGCATCTCGTGTGCGGAATCATAGTGAAAGAGTTAGTTTCTTCAGAGATGTCTGCACTGAGTGATTCTGGGATTGAGGAAGATCTTCACACTTCTCCAGCAGCGTCTTCCAGCGTAAGACTGACCTCAGACTTGCAGGAGTGTGATTATGAAGAAAGCTGCTTCATCATCCAGAGACACAATGAACTGCAGTTTCTAGCGCAGAACTGCCTCGCGCGACAACCGCAGGTCAGACATCACAACTTCAATATTATTATTATAAGAATGGTTTTATGATCACACCTGACTGAGTGATCATAAAAAAATAATATATATATATATAAATTCATATAGAAAACAATTGAATTGTAATAATATAAGTAAGTAATTTTCTTTGTAATTTTACAATAATTTAAGATTTAATTCAATGTGATAAACAAGTTTAAAAGTATAATATAAAAGTAATCAAAAATATTCTGATTATATTACCTAAAATGTGTAATTTAATGGATTATGTCAATAACTACATTTTTTGTGATGTAATTTGAAGTGGGGCATATATATATATATATGTGTGGGTGTATTATTTTTATCAATAATTTTTAAAAGGAATATTTAATTTCCTCACAGATTACAGCAGAGGCTCGCAGTAAGCTGGTCAGCTGGCTCATAGCAGTACACAGACAGCTCAAACTGTCTTTTGAATCATGCTGCTTGGCTGTTAATATCATGGACCGTTTCCTGATCACAACCTCAGTAGCTGCAGACTGTTTCCAATTACTAGGAGTGACATCTCTGCTGATTGCCACAAAACAGGTGCAGCGCTTGTTTACTTACCAGTTTCATTGTCCTTATAAAAAAAAAATAGCAATTATTTCAGGCAATACTGAAGGTGCGCTTGTAGTATATTTTAAAGGGGTCATGACATGGTATTTTGAAAATGATTTTAATTTGTGCATTTAAGTTATTTTGTGCAAAAAGAAAAAGAAAAAAGAACAACCCTATGTCTCTGTCTGTTTTAAGGGGCGTGCCCTTTAAGGCTTCTCAGTAATCAGCCACTGTTATGACTGACTAGTTTCAATGCCCCCTCACTATCCACCTTTTTCTTGACGTAAAAATGGGTGTTGCCAATTGTAAATTCTACCTTCCTGCCACCCAGCTATGGAGTTTTTGCCTCTGAGGTGGACATTTTATTTTTGTGGATTTCTCAGAGGCCTCACATGTCACAGTTTTAGGCCTGGATGTTATCCTTTCACAGATAACAAATGTTTGGAAGTTTCGCCATGACCACACCTTCTCCTAGGTCTTTAAATATGGATAAAATTACTTTAGTGAAAAAGTGTACATCTTTATGGATTATATTATGATTATATCTTGTAATTGTCGTTTAAATCTAAATAATAAAGCAACGATGGGATTTAAATCCAAATATGCTTTCCTGTTATGAAAGAGGACTAAAAGCATATTTATTGTGAGTTTATAGAATGAAATAGGAATAAAATGAAATTTATTTTTCCTTTTTTTTCTAATGCTCTAAACAATGTAGTGACATGGAAATACTTAATTCATAAAGCTTTTTTTTTCCTGGGTGTCAGGAGGCTATGGGTCTAGCTTCCGGTTTTATCTGCGTCCAGCTATTTTTAGCTGTACAGAACAGTTTGTTTTGCTGCTTGATATTGAAAATGGGTATGTGTATCAAGTTTTATCGTTTACAGCACATTGTTATTGTCAGCTTGTAACACTCCAAAGACAAAAACTCATAAATTGCATCATATTATCCCTTTAAATGCATGACATACAACTGACATTACATTTTTAAGTAGTAAATTTTAACCATATTTCAAAGGCAAGAAGTAATAATGATATATATATATATATATATATATATATATATACCTTTTCATTTAATAGGAATTGGCATGCAGTTAAGTGGCTGAGAACATTACATTCAGTTTGCACTGAAGTATATTTTTTTAAGCTAGAAGATAATATGCCACAGTACACTTTTTTTTTACTAGGGTTAATAGACATTGACACAATAGACACTGATTATGAAAACAGACTTTTAAATGCTTTTTGTGTTTTCCAGGTTGAAGTCTATTCGCCTCGAATCACACAGCTTCTGTCGCTTTGCTGCAATTCTTTTTCCAGAGAGCAGTTGTGCAATCTCGAATGCCTGATCCTTCTCAGACTCAATTTTAGACTGGCAGCACCTACCCTTGCTTTCTTTCTGGACTATTTCTCCAGTCGCACTACTGGATATCAGACTGATGGAGCCATGGATAAGATGGTCACCACACAGGATAGAAATGTATGGAAGGAGCCTGAGAAGAAGTGGAAATGGTTGGCATGCAAAGTCTGTGAACTGAGTTTGGCTGACTATACATTTAACAAGTATATGCCGTCTGTGATTGTGCTGTGTGCTATGAAAGTGGCAAAAGATCTGCTGAAGACGCATTCAGTTAAGCCCACAGACAACAATGCTGGCTCATCACAGACATTGGAGTCTTTCTGTTTTCAAGAGTATCCAACATTTGAGGCTCAGCTTTTGTTTCAGCAATGCACAGAAGATCTGAAACTGTTGGTTGCTCTTAATCAAGACTCAGTCCAGGACTTTATATCATTATGAACCATTATTAGTTCATTCCACAAAATGAACACATTGACGTTTTGCTAAAACTTCAGTAATTCACCTGAATAAATTTTGCAATAAAATGCTAAGATGGAGTCCAACTTTTTGAATTTTTGTTTGTAAAATGTAATTGCAATTCATCGAAAAAGCAGAACTGAGAGAAAAGCATGCTTAGAGTCTTCAATAAAGTGTCCTGCAGACTTAATGGTGTTCAAATGAATCAGCTTCTGAAAGCTCATAACATTGGGCTGAGGGAATCATCTTTGTGTGATTACAGGAGTATTACAGTAGTAATGTATACATTTTTTTAAAGGGGAAAAATGTTAGTTTCTTCATAGGAAGGAAAAGATTTGGAGAAAGCATTACATCACTTGCTCACCAATGGATCCTCTGTAGTAAATGGGTGATGTCAGAATATTCCAAACCGTCCAAACAAGCTAATAAAAAGATTATAATAATGCACAAGTAATCCACACCACTCCAGTTCATCAGTTAATGTCAAAAAGCTGCATGCTTGTAAGAAACAAATCCATCAAGACGTTTTAAACTTCAAACTGTCACTTGCAGCTAAAATACGAGTCCCTAACATTTCTTTCTCCAGCCTTTGAACTCATTCTGAAAGCACCTGTTGACTGCAGAAAATCTATTGTTGTGCAAGGGATGTAATGCTAAAGTACATTTTTAGGTAATTATAAATGTTGAGGGGTATTATTTCAACCAGAGGTCCACAATTTTTTAGCTTCTCTATCCTCTCTGCATGTGAAATTATATGCAGTGCTCACTCACAGGCTGTTTGGTTTTCTAATAATGTAATATAGTTTACAATGTAATATAGTAATATAGTTTACAATGCCTGTAATATAGTTTATAGTGCCTCCTACAAACTCTTTGCGAGGCCTGCATTATTGTGACAGATTCTCCAAAAGAACTGGCACTGAAATGTGCATCACAAAGATATGCTGTCCAAAATAACCTTTAGCCATTAGGATTTTAATTATAGAATGTGCATCGGTCACATGTTAATGTTTTGAATTTCTCAAAAGGGAAATTTTTTATTTTGATAAAGGAAATTTTACATAACTAAATTTACAGTATGTTTTCTTAGTTATCCCTATAGTTCTAAAGCATCCAAGATACTTAAATATCTTTATTTTGGAATTGGGAATGGATTTTTAGGGGGATTTGAAATCATATTTGAATATTTGTTATAAGGTTATTTTCACTGATATGTACACCCATCTACACTACAGTGTACACCAGAAAAAGTGATGTTTAACTGCAGTGTTCTTGCTTAGTATGCTGTATAAAACTGGATGTGTAAGAAAAATCAGCATTCATACAGATCTCTTGAGTGCCATATAATAATTTTAAAAATCTGTTCTGAAAAAACTGTTTACCTATATTCTACTTAATGTATTTCAAGTAGTTTCTGATTGTTTGGTTTAAAATATACTTACCTATCTCTATTATGCTGCAGGCCATGCTGAGTGGTTTCACGTCATGTCTTGCACAAGTCGGTTAGTCAGCAGACAAGAGAGAGACAGGGCGTGGAGGAAATTAGTTGAGACAAAAAAGTAAATGTGACATTTAATTCATTACCAGATCTGCGTGCCAGATTATTTACTGTAAAAAAAACAAAATAACAATGTGTTAATTTGTTAGACCAATCAGACCATAACATTCTCATTTGAGCGTGTGAGGTTTTGAATTTGCCGGCTTGCTATTGGCTGGCTGAGTGTAGGGGGCGGGGCTTCAACTCAAATCACTCACCGCTCGTGATTCCGCAGGCATGTAGTCTGTCTTGACGCCGCTGTGAACCGTGAAACGGTTGGAGTGTGTGAAAAAAGTGCTGCAGTTCGTTAACAAGGAGAGCTTTTAATTTTACGGCTTGTTTCGTTAGGCTGTACCACAGACGTGTTTGTCGCTTCTTCTATTAGAGAGCATCTTCCTCGTATTAACAGACGGGCAGAGAGCTACTCTTTAATGTATTCAACGTGAGCCTCTTTATTATGTGTATACGACGGTTAATTTAACAGTATCTTAAACTCGTATCTAACGAGCTAGCCGTTGAAACCCGTAATAAAATGTCTGAGAAGATGTCAGAGAAGCGATACTCCAGCATGGATGAGTCCTCGCTCCGCAATCTGGTGAGTTCAACTCAGAAATGCCACTTTTTAATTTTATCAGTCATTGATTTCAGCATCAATTTAGTTTTTTTTTTTTTTTACAATGTGGTATGTGGTTTATTTAGTGTTCAGATCTGTATGATAAAATCGCCCCAGTAAACAGAATATGCGAGCTCAAGCGCACGTGTCATGTTGTAAAATGGTTAAAAATTAACAGTGTCTGTTAAGAAGGCTTATTATAGTTAAACCTCCACATTAAACCATTCTGATGTTGTCAACAGTAATAGTTTTTATTGTACATTATTCCTAATATTCATGATTGTGACACCTGAGTTAACAGGTTTATATTGGAAAAACAAACAAACCCAAAACAAAACAATAGATAGATTCTGAAAGTATTAAAAGATTTATAATATCAGCATATGTATTAAAAATGCTATTGGTGTCAGTGAGTTTTTTAATGTGCTTTTCTAAATAGCAGACATGACATCATAACTAAAAAAGGACAAGATGAAAATATTAATGTACATATGAGAAATGTGTTTAAAATTGATCACTGATGAAGACTCCTGATGTATTAATATTGAAAAAAAGCTGTTAAATGATCATTCATGTTTTGCTGTTAAAGTGTCTGTTTACTTTATGAAGCATTTTCAGCCAGTTCTCAAGGTATTTTACAAACCAAACAATATAACAAGGATGATATGTATACATACTGCAGACAGACAGAGCATGAGTCAGCAGTTCAGTCTAGAGTGATGGTACAAATTCACCAGACAGACCAAACAGAATTTGTATGAGTGGGAAAAAGAAATGTCCAAACAAGCAGCTGGATGTAACTGAGCCTGAGTCAGTGTGTGCAATATGAGATTGAGAGAAACGGATAAAAAGGAACCAAACAAACAGATTAGGTGATAAACTATCAGGTTGATAGATAGTCCTAAATAACTGGGACAAATTAGTGTTTACCTTAGTTTTTACCTTAAATGTTCCATCTGTCATGAACAACCACCACAGCAACACCTTCAGTTCTTAAAAAGACGTCTGGTTTCGTGGCTGGTTTCAGTTGAGTCAGTGGCTGTTGTGACAATCATGCTGCCTAGGGCAGATATGAGGTTCTTGGAAGGGAACAAATCATTTTCAATGAGTGGTGCTTGGAATGAAGAGCAACTGTGTGAAACTGCCAGGAATGAGCATGAAGTGGGCTTCTGAGAGCCTCTCTGAGCACAACAATGCCACCCTATACAGCTGCAAGTGTCGCCTATTCCAGGATCCATGGAGTGACAGCACTGCAAAGTGCTTTTTTTGGTTAAAACCACTACATTCTTGTATATTATGAATACACAAAAAACAATTAATGTATATTCTTTTTTTTTTTTTTTTTTTTTTCAAGAGTTTGTGTCGTATAGCCTAAGCTTTTCCATGAGTATAAAAACATTATGCGGTTGAACAAGGTTGGATCAATATAACCGACGTTCTTCTTTTGTGGGCAAAATACTGAAGAAATCAGGGTCTAAAGATTCATTCAAAATATTGTAAGTGGAATTTCATACCAATTTGCATTTATGCATTAGATAATAATCATAATATTCAAATATGAGTACAAAATCGCAGCATTTAAACTGACAGTAAAATAAGAAGTAATTCAGTTTAGTGTGATAAATTAAGTGACAATGTCCTGCTGTCTCTGCAAATTAGTGGTATAAATCAAGAGGAGATCAACTTTTAAATAATTAACATGGCAGATTGACTGCTAATTAGCTATAGAGGTTTATTAATTAGCATATTAACAACTAGTGGTGGTGTGTCATTCACAAATAACACAGAATTATTTATTTTCATAGGTGAACTGTCTCTAAATTAGATATAGCATATGCCAACAAAAAGTCCTAATAGCAAATTCCCAGTGAAATACAGCATGACAAATTCCTACACAATTGAATAAGCTCTTCTGTGACTTGATTCATGAGCTTCATAAAGCTAAATTGTAAGGCAGATTTAAACCGTCAGTGTGTAAGGATTTATAACACAGAGCACAAAACCTGCATTCACAGCAACTGGGAAAAATAAATATTGCCTGTTTTTTCCCCACCCTTATTCCTCTTTACATATGTATGTTTACAGAAAGGCCACTCTTTTGGAACAATCTGGTCATGACAGCTTGAAGTGGTTAGGCTGATTTTTGTAACATGGTAGAAGGTTTTGTGGTTGCTGGCTCTCTACCTGCTTAGCCAGCTTGTTGGACTAACCTAACCTGGTTTACCTGGTTAATCTAGACCCCACCAGTTTGTTGAGCATTTCATCAAAACGACACAAAAAGTGATGTCTGACTGACTATAGAGATATATAAATAGTCTATAGGCACATACTTATAAAGATCTCTTGTGCTTTGCTGTAATGTGGCTGCACATGAACAGCTAAATGCACTCTGACAAATTATGTTGAAGCAAATGTAAATAGGGCATGTAAAATCATTAAATTCTGATATTTGTATTTGAATAATAATATAATAAGCTGGTTTTGGCTGCATTTACACTTCAAAGATGCTTTGCTGGGAGCAGGTGTGTTGAAGATTATTGTGCAAAAACTATTCTTTCAAAATGTTATTGTATTCTGAAATTTTAACAGTCCCGTAAAAAAACGCTAAACAGATTCAAGATTGATATATTACCATTAGGGATTGAAATTACATAATTTTCAGTTACCACAATGAAGCTGTGTGGTCCTGAAGGAAGTCTGAAAGTACTGCAGATTCCCTCCTCTGTTTTCTCCCCCCTGCAAATATTTTCCATTCTGCCCTCTTCACAATGTTTGGATGTCTGTGAGACGCGATTCCACAGAGGTCAGGAGTGTCACAGTCCCTCATGGATTTTGGAGCATGTGGAGTTTTCTCCAACTTTCTTGTTGACTATAGGGTTTATTTTTAGTTGTCTGTGAATATAGATTGTCTTTCTTTTTTCAAGATGGAGGAATTGGAGTCTCAATTAGTTTTTCATTAGGGATGATTATTTGTCTTAATAGTTGTTCTCCTCAACTTTGAAGGCATTTCCTGATATAGCTTCCCAAAGGGCTGTATTATTGGTGTCTGTTTATGCAGAATGTGGAGGCAGACCACAGTTGTCATTCATGTCTCTCACATCATTTGCAAGGTTTCAATCTTTTTTCTTTTTTTTTCAGGTTGCCTTTTCACATTTTTTTAACAAAACATTAATGGAATTATTTCTTCCAAAAATTTTAATTCTGTCATCATTTGCTTACCCTCAAGTAGTTCCAAGCCTCTAAGAATTTCTTTGTTCTGCCAAACACAACCAGGATGTTTTGGGTCACCATTGACTCCAATAGTATTTTTTCCTACTGTGGAAGTAAATAGTGACCCAAAACTGCCTGGTTACAAACACAACTGGTTTTCATGTCACAACTGTTCTGTAAGGATGAATATCAGTCTAAATAAAGCAAATGTAGGAGTTTAAACCAATTAGTAATGTCTAATTATAGTCTTATAATTATAAGTTAAATAAATAAATTATAAATAATTTTGTCTAAGTAATGCTTTTTTTATATACATAAAAAGTATCCGTTCTCTGTCAGTAGATGGTGCTTATGGAACAGTAGCATTATAGCTGTTTTCCTGCTAACTATGTAAACAAGCAGCGGAAATGCTGCTTAATTAGGCATTATACAGAGGGAAGGTGAAAGGAAAACTGTCAAAACGTTTCTGTAAGCGGTCTGTTCCCCTTTATGCATTCATCTTACTCATTCATCCATTCATTCATGTGAGAGACTCTTACTAATATTGCTTAATGCATCCAGACTGTTTGTCATGGTTTATTGACAAACCGTTTAATCTTTAGTGCATTGAGCAATGTTTATATGTGATTTATATGCCCGGCTGACTGAAATTGAATGGCTTCCGGTGAAAAGATCAGTGATAATCAGTGCATCATTTTCAGTTTCTGGTTATGGTAAAAGCTCATGTGACTCATTTTGTCATGCGACTCAGTAACTCAGGTGCTGGATGAGATCATGCAGGAAGTTTGAATGGAATTGCAAGATCAGAATTGGAGGTAGTGGACCGTGACACCCTCTTTCAGGTCAGGAAAGTCAAGGTGTGTGTATGTGTGCTTTAAAATATATTTTTGAGCACTCTCTGGGGAGCAGGGATTGGGTTTAAAAGCTGTAGATTGCAGAAACACCTGGTAGTGATGTTGCTTTTGTTGTTGGAATTGCTTGATTGTTGTACATTTTATAAACAATATTTTCAGGAATCCTTAACCATGTTTTATTTCTATGCTGTTGTCATCTAACCCCTCTTGTAGTTGTCATTTCCCTCCAATGCATTTGTTGTCTTTGTTTGATTTGAAAGCACAAATTTTGAGAAATCCATGTTTCTTAGTGCCACATTCCTGTACTTTTATAAATGTGTTCACCTGTCATGTGAACCCTGACACTGACCTTACAGGGCTCCGGACTAACTTTTTGTACTGGTTGCACTTGTGCACCTAACTTTTTTTTTTAGGTGCATCAGCACAAAATTTAGGTGCACACACATTTTTTATTACGTCGCCTTTAATGCCAAAAGGTCACCTTTTTATCCCTCCT
>JAUCMS010000095.1:22273634-22288168 GCA_032357445.1 Enteromius radiatus | reverse complement strand
AGCTAATCAGAGGCAAGGACCCGCCTGAACTCTGTCTCTTATTGGTTTAGACCACGATACAACCAGGATAACCAGAGACCAGAGGATAACACAGAGAGATGCTGCACGTGCTAAATAATTTCATGTTTTCGCCTGAGCAACGTCAGGTGCACCTGTGCGACCGCTATTTTTTTTTTCAGTCGCAGATTTAAAAATATTGGTCGCACTCTGGAGCCCTGCCTTACATGACCTTAAATCGTCCAGTCAGATCAAATTATATATGAAAATATCTACACTCCTAATATTACGTATTATTGAGTCAATTAAATTATGGACACTGCTTTATCCAAACTATAAATAAAGTTTTAAGAGGGCTTACAGTTTTTGTTGTTTTATGTGTGGAAACAGGCTTTCTGTTCCAAAATTATACCTCAAAAAGTTATTTTTTCCCCCAAATATACCATGGATGTCAACAAAACCTGTGGTCATTCATATAGCGCTTGACCCATAATTGTAAAAAGTGGCATTAAATATATTCTTAGATTTTAGCAATGGAAATGATAATCCCACATCTGACAGCGACTACCTGCATACCAAAAGTGCATTTATTAAGTCTGTTTGGATAAACTAAATGAACTTGAATTTCCTTTGGAATTTTTAAGGAAGTAACGTCTAGGAAATGGAAATGTTTATGTTGGGTCTCACAGACATTGTAGGTGTTCCAGGTCATTGCTCATCTTCCTGAATGTGTGTCACTACTCTTATTATCTTGCTCTGTTACTTTGACCTTCACCTCTCTCTTATTTAGCCCCACATCACAATCCCAAGGGCGGGGTTTTGAGGCCCGTGGCCTTATATGGTCATACTCATGCTGAAGCTGGAATGGACTGCTGATTCACATCTCTCTCTCTCTCTCTCTCTCTCTCTCTCTCTCTCTCTCTCTCTCTCTGCTTTTGCATCTATTTCCATTACCAAGATTGATGGAGAATTGAAAGTTTCCATCAGTCTTACCTTCATCACCCAAACAGCAAAAAAGCCAGTGTACAATGAACCCGGATTTTTGCGAGACTATGCTCTTCAACAGTAGTGAAACTGCAGAATCTGTCTTTGGATTATTAATATTAAAATCTGTGACTTTTTAGGAACACTTTGCTAGTTTATTTTCTTCAAATCAGTCTTATCCACATGCTTTTTGGTGGTTTTTCTCATTATGCATCTCCAAGACCCTATTACACCTGTAGTGTCTGCTGTTCACTTGTGATCATCAGACCACCCGAGAGGATACCAGATGTGAATGCACTTATCCTTGCATGATGCTAGAGTCTGGACTACTGTGTTTCCATCTGTATTCATAAGCTGGGAATTTGGAATGAAAGCAGTAGAGGAATACAGTGCAATTCGTATCCTTGAGCAATACCAAAAGAAAGTGTTGTGAATATTTGAGTGCTGCTGCTGAACTGCCAAACAGAGCTTTTCCATTTGGGTCTCCATGCTGTCATCGAACTTTCTTTTGCTGTCATTCAACTTTTAAAATATTGAAAGAAATGACGGTAAGGGAATGACGATACACATTCCTCAGAGAAAGTCTTTTTTTGGGAACACCAGTCTATCAAAGTATTGATATTGAAGAATTGTAAGCTTTGTAATAAGTTTTTTTTTTTTTTTTTGGTCCATAATTCACAATACTTCTTCCTCTATTGAAAAACTTGTCTGTCTGAATCAGGAGAGAAATATGCAGAGGTTCGTTTTGATGTGAGAACACAAAAGGGGAATCATTATTATGGATTATGAGTGGGTTAAAGCTAAAACGCCTTAATGCTGGACTGTTTCTAACAACATAGTTTTTTGCTTGACAAGATGTAATCCAAGTTGTGTGGATTATTGTGAATTTTATTTTTTTTTATCAGCTGTTGTTTGGGCTCTCATTCTGACGGCACCCATTCACTGCAAAGGATCCATTGGTGAATGAAATGTTAAAATTTCTTCAAAGTATATTACTATATATCACTCCTAAGTTTAATAGTAATCATTTAGTGTTGATAATATGGTTCTATTTATTATGCTTATTATGAAGAGATTTATAATGTTCATTTTGAAAAAAATGTTTGTATCTCGAAATCCTCTGTAGGCTTTCAAAGATATATATTCTCTGGTGCTCTGTCTAAAATAGTCCAGTCATTCTTCAGTCAAACAGGACATTATTATGGATGTATTGATAAGACATACGAAAGTCAAATCTACCCAACACACTTGTTTCCTACCGATGATAAACCATTGCCACATGTCCTCACACAATTCCGTTCTGATGACGTAGGCTGTAACGGGTATACTGTAACATCCCAAACCACCAAATGCAGAAACTGTATAGAGGTTTAGGGCATTGGCTCAGGACAGTTTCAGAGAAATAGGCCAAAATGTAAAAAATGGAACCACGAGGTAGAGGCAAAATTTAGACAGCATTTTATTTCTTTAGTAATTATGTACTTTATTTCTTACCCTAATTGCATTACATGAAGTTATGCTTTTAATCCATGTTGCCAAATAATATGGGGTTTGTGTATGTCCACAATGTGAACGAATGTGTTTTAGAAATTGATTTGTTTTCAAATATATAGTTATGGTTTGTGGAAAAATGTTTGACTCTAAGTGCAAAAGCTGTTGTGAATCTTCTGACAAAATGACTACACATTTCCGACATTTCATTTTATAAATATGGCATTCACAGCTTATATGGACTGTACACACCATTACTATAGAGTGAATATAGTGAGCGTGTATTATTCACCTGCTGTGCAGATGACCTGCTTTCATGTCTTCAGCCGGACATTCCAGGTCATGACCGTGATTACAGAGAGTGGATGAGTGTCAGTGGGTAAATGTGTCACTTTCTTTATCTAGGCCGCTTTGTTTCTCTTGTAGACATAGTTAGAAGGACAAACTGAAAACGTGAGAGACTTTTGTAATTATTTTGTCAAAACAAATGTATCCAGGTCTAAAAATAAACATCAGGCATGTTGGTCAATTATTCCACAAATGTTTAGTTATTAATTATTAAATGTGTTTCAAAATTGTGAGTATAAGGTGATGTCAAGAATGTGCAGAAAAATAAGAATGCCTTTTTAAATAGTTTTTATGTGTAAGTAGCTCATTTGTTCTTTTTAATTTAAAATGTATTTTTATTAATAATAAAAACTATTTCCATTATTTAACCACTGTTGTAGATATTTAAAATTGTTGCATGCATATGCAATGTAATTTTGAGTTTATATCACATCCTTTTTTTCCAAAATTATCTTTTCACATAACTCAAAGTTTACTTGTTCTTTGTTTCTCCAGCTTGATAAAACTATAGACATAGATGAGCGGCGTCTGATCCGTACAGCCATCCGGGAGCTGCGGCGCTGTGAGATTGAAGAAATGGAGGCTGCGCTGACCAGCAAGCGATTCAGACGTGCCAACCAGAGCAGACATGAAGATAAAGAAAACCAGTGCCGGTATGAAGAATTTGTTGAATTTATTATTTACGAGTTATTGTTTATGCCTTATCTGAAAAGCAAAATTTGCAAATGAAAGAATATGTTGTACAAAACACAATGGAAAGCCTTGTATAAGATAAAGCATTACATTTTGAAACTGAACTTGTTTGCTTGTACTTGCAGTCCTGATTTGACAGCTTCATTAGACCTGCTGTCAGGGAAGATTCAAGCTATAAATAACATCGAAGAACTTACTGGACTGGTAAGACCATGTATGAAGATCTAAAATGTTTGTCTATGATGCTGTTGTGTTGTTCCTGTCAACATTCCTTGAGTGAGATGGCGCTCGTAGTATTCTGGAGATGGTTGATAAATGTTTCTGCCCCGTATGGAAAGTTGTCATATCACCAAAATCATGAAAGAAAATACCAACAACACACAACGTACTGTAAGCCCTTTGTTAGTGTAGAACAGAAGGCTGCAAAGAGCCCAAGTCTAAATAAATACCCATTGTTCTGTGTTAAGTTGTAAGGTTTATTGTTCTTGATAAACACAAATGATGTAGATTGACTGATATATAATATGTTAATCTGTGAATTATGTCAAGAGAACTTTCAAATTACATACAATTTTCTGTTATAATGGGGGTGTTTTTTTTTTGTTTAAAGGTAAATCAACTCTTACTTTCTGTAATTACCAAGTCCCACATGGAATTTATGTTGTTTTTTTGTCTTGTTTTTGCAGTATGAATATTCAAAAAGTATTTAAAAGGACCCAAAAATAAAAATGTGCTGATAATTTACTTAACCTCATCTTGGACGCCCTGTTTTTTTTGTTTGTTTTGTTTTTTTTCTTTATGGTAACAGATTTGGAGAAATTCACCATTAACCCGCCATCACCTGTAGTGAATGGGTGCCGTCAGTATGAAAATCCAAACAGCTAATAAAAACATTACAATAATCCACAAGAAATCCATACCACTCCTGTCCATTTGTAAGAAACAAATTCATCATGGCTTATTCTGATGGCACCCATTCATGGCAGAGGATCCGGTGGTGAGCAAGTGATGTAATGCTACATTTTCTTCCAATCTGATGAAGAAACATCTACTTCTTGGATGGCCTGAGAGTAGTACGTTTTAAGCAAATCTTTGTGTGACCTATTTCTTCAAATATGGTAAAATGTTAATCAGAGCTGAGAGTACTACACTTCATCTGAAACCTGCAAAAAAGATTTTGAATATTTTTATTATACCAGTTTTATGGAATTGTTTGAATTCCGTGGAAATATCCCAACATTTTCTTTCAGTGGAATTCTGTGGGTTGACATTCTGTGTGGGCCTAAATATCAGTCATCTCAAGCTAAATACTGTTTTTGTGGGTCTTGCCCTCTGTTTTTCTTTCTTTCTTTCAAGTTACAAAGCGCCAGTGAATATGAAGAGAGAAAACTCATTCGGGCAGCCATTCGCCGGCTCAGAGATGAGGAGATAAGAGGTGAGATTCTATCTAAAGGGCTGGACAAATATCTCTATATGTCTGTGTGTGTTTACATTCCCCGGTTCTCATTCACAGGAGCATTAGAGAAGGTTCAGACCGCTGGCCAAAGAACAGAGCGACGACAAAATCCTCAAAGCAGCTTTGACCTACAGGTGGGCAAATGTGCCGTAGTGAATTTCAGGAGCGGTAAATCTCAGGGATAACTAGGCAGAAGTTTGGGGCTTAATGTGGAATGAGGAGAGATAAATCTGAAGACATGGGACTGGAGATTGTTTTGGCCTGCTGAAAAGTTCAAGGATACAGTGAGAATGGGAATTAGTGCTTTCGTATCATTTTTGCCCGTCTAATCACAAAAATAGGAATATATATTTAAAATTATGTAAGGAATGGATCATGGGTGCAGTTTTGATTGAGTGATTTATTTCTAGCTCTTTATTTTAGCTATTTAACTTAATTTTAAAGAGCTTTAAGTTTGTTTAATGCAAAAACATGTGTTTTGATTAAATATTTTAGAAAGTTTGTTCTTGGGTTTAAATGAAAGTTTGTAAAAAAACAAACAAACATTCATTTAAAAATTTTCTAAAAAACAAATGCACTAAATAACAAACCCGCAAAAACTATTTTTTTAACATGGATAATAAGAAGACTCATTACTGATAACCGCAACAATAATAGAGCAGCAAATCAGCATATTAGAATGGTTTCTCAGCTTGGATAACTGAAATTAATTACATTGAGCATCTCGTCAGTAAAGCCGGTTCTTTGAAATCTCCAGCAGCTGTTTTCAAAAGAAGCGCCAGCTTATAAACAAAGCCGTAGATCACTGACAAAAGAACCAGCTTTACTGACGAGATATGCATAATATATCGTTATATATATTTATATTTATATATATTTATATTTGTATTTATTTATTTATTTATTTTTTAAATTAATAAATAAAAATAAATATGTGTGTGTATATATATATATATATATATATATATATATATATTAAATTGTAATAATATTTTACAATATTTCTGTTTTTACTGTTTAAACTTCTGGCTGTGTATAAATTTCTCAAATGTATAAATTCACAGAAGTTAAAAGTACATTTGCAAAAGGTTATTTAACAATGTGCTGGAAACACGTGTTTGTTTGTTAATATGTAAATAGGTGTACTGGGAAAGTAAGCAAGCTTCTATTCTTTCTTTTTGCTTTCACTTTTTTCACTCATCCCACACACGTGCATTTGTCCTTCAATGACTTTTATGGTGTCTCATCATTTAACTGAAATGTGGAGTATGTTAAAAATTCAGCTTTTTTTTTTTACCTTAATCAACCCACGTCCCTTTCCACTTCTCACTGTCATATGTTTATTTCACTTCTCTATCCTCAAGTTACTCCTTTCTTTCCATTGCTCTTTCTCAGGCATTATTTCAACTAGGCTTTCTTTCTCATTCTGGAGGCGTTTGAAAATCAGCACCATTACTTTTGCAATTGTTTGCAAACTTACCCACATCCAACTTGCAGAACATCTAGCACATTAACTAAAAAAAGTAACAGCTAACAACAAATGTGTTTTCAGCACTGGAAAAGAAAAACATTTAAACGTTTATGAAGAGATCCAGTGTGACCATATCGTCCTCCTCTGACCTGCTTCTGTCTGGCTCTGTTTTGATAACAGTCCTATCTGGATTATATAAGCAGCTATTAGTCAATGAGGGGAAAATTCAGGAGTCAAAGAAGAAATGATACAATGAACTAGCCGTGCGTCTGTTTTCATAGCTGTTTAAAACAACATCTGAAATAAAATGCAAAACTTCCCAGCCATCTTCTTTCAGTTGTGAATGGCAGACACTTAGTACAGTGGCAGCACACAAGGTGTTTATTATAGGGGGCGTAATATGCTATTTTGACTAAATCTTTTCTCAGAACAAATTTAGTCTCTAATCTAATGTTCTTGTTGTGCAATTAAGGCCCTGTTATGTTCGGCTTCTCACAGTTTTTAAAGGAAGATACTGTTCTTTTGAACCTTCAGATCTTCAAATAATCCTAAAAACATAATGAACATTTCTAATAATAAGAAATGATGAGCAACAAATCAGCATATTGGAATGATTTCTTAAGCATCATGTGACAACGAAGACTGAAAATTCAGTTTTGACCACAGCAATAAATGTAATTATATAAATATGTTCACATAAAAAACAAATATAAAAACGTTTAATATTGTAATAATATAATATTACGGTTTTAACTGTATTTTTAATTTGATGGGATGCTGTAATTAGCACTTAGTATGTGAATCACAGTATAGTGAATCACAGCAGCCATAGTCTTGAATATTTAATTAATTGTAAATCCCTAAAATGCATTTGACTCAAAAGTTGCACTTTTTTAATACAATGAAAGTGGCGTAAAAAAGTAAAAATGTTACTTTCATAAACACAATGTAAGTAGTATAATAGCTTAAAGTAGATAATAGCGTAAAGGCCTACAGCTTTAGTTTTACCTACAGGTTTGCTTTGGTAACTGTATTTTAATTCTTGAAATGCAATGTAAGTATGGTAGGAGGAAATGCATGTTTCATGATTATTATTGGCCATATCTTTCCTATTTCAATAGTGGCAGTACAATCTGTATTGTGTAATAAATGACAGATAGAATGTGTTGATATAACCAGGGCTGAATTGAAGAATGGCCTTGACATTTACATATGCTTTGTATACAGTAGCTTACTTTTGTCCTGAGAAAGACTGTTTTTCCTGTGTGTTTTCCCTCGTGTGCACCAGCAGAACTCTTGCCTTTGAATGTTTTCCTTTGGTGACGTGAGGTCTCTGCGTTTGTGCTTTCATGTTTGCTTTGTGTTGTATCTCAGTTTGACATCTTTTCCTGTGCACAAAGATTGGAAATCATGGGACTCTGATTTCCAGTGTGGAGACTGTTTTTGTAAAATTTTAATTTGTTAGTTAAAATTAGTAGTTAGCCTATTATTAAATGTAGACTATATTTGAAGCTCTGAATATAAACTTTTTTTAATTTAAAAAAAGTGTTGTATTTCCTAAGTGGATATTATTTCCGCAGGTTTAGTTTGTTTTTAAGATGCATGAAGACACATGGATTTTAAGTTTGAGACTCAGGGTCCTCCACCGGTTTATCTGTTGGCTTATAAAGATAGGCAAGGGACTTGAGTTGAGCAGGAAGGGTGGGAGGTGGGATGTAGGGAGGAAGAGAGTGGGAGTGGTCAGGAAGAAGGGGAGTGGCTAATGTGATTGTGTATGGTAGCCAGAGCTCTGCATACAGTGCTGCATACACACGTGTGGATTGAGAGCAGGAACAGACAGGAACTCCACAAGAAGGTAAATGACTTTCAGAGTTTTAACGTGTTGTTATAAAATAACCTTAATACATTAATTTATACCGCAAAAATAACTTTTTAAAGGTAAATAAGTCAGAAAAAGTTTGTCAAAGGCAGTAGATTGTGGAAGTGTCAGAATTCCTACTTTGTTTCAGAGATTGAATGGCATACACATTTTTCACTGCTCAGTTTTGAATTAATTTAACTTTGTGTTATGAATCAGTTAATTAAATGTTCATGTCCATATCAGATGTGTGTGTATATACATCTCTGTCTGTCATGTTTTAATTACTTTATATGCTTTTTGGTATTTTTAACTATTTTTCTGTTCATCAAGGCTGATGCAATTTCTAATAATAATTTAAATAGTTAAAATAATTCTAGCCCAAATTCATTTTAGTTTAAGTTTATTTTGTGGAATATTTTTGTGGAAACCAGGATTTGTTTTTTCTCTGAAAGAATTTCATAAGAACTATCATGTATTGGAAATAATTATTTTGTAGCATTATAACTGTCTTTACTGCGAGATTAATGCATCTAAATATAAACAATACAAGGGATAATATAAAGGGTAAAAAAAATCTTGCTGACCCCAAACTTTTGAATCATTGTAGATATGCGTCTGCATTTAATAAAAAACTCATAGTACTAAAGTGTTCACAATGTATAAACAATTAGATTGAGAGTCTGATTGCTGGTAAAGCTTATGGCAGCTATTCAGTGAATATGGTGTATGGTCTCTTCATCTTTCCTTTTAACGTATGTGTGTGTGTGTTTTGGAACCCCAAATGACAGCCCCTGCTTCTGTATTTCACTCATGGTGAGTTAAGTGTGTGTGGTTCACCAAACTTATCCAGACGCTCATGGAAAATGACACTGACTGCTTCACACACACTAGATCTTATGAGCTTTGTGCAATCAGCCACCTCAAAATTGAGCAATTTATAAGACATACAGCTTTATGTGGCTAAACGTATTTAGGGAGAAAAACAGAGATGTTTAGAGAGTTCAGGAGAGTCCATTTGGCCCACAATTTACTGTGGTCACCATCTGAAACTCTTGGAGCACGATCATTGGATTAAACCTGTCAGAAAGGACTAAATCCACCGCATACACATGCATAGAGGTTTACAGTCAGTGTTCACTCAAAAATAAGAATCAGTCATAAATTTTACTCTAAGAACCACATGCAATTTGATTGACTGGGGACTGGAGCTTTTAAGCACCTAAAGAACAAAAAAAGTAAAAAAAAGTTGTCCATGCAGTCCGTGCACTATAATCAAAGTGGTTTAAAGCCATGCCATACTTTTGTTTAAGGAATATACAACTTTTAAGCATAAATGCAGCCTCTCCAGTTCACAGAATCTTTATTTTTGGGTGAAATTTCCCTTTAACAGCAACCTTGGTCTGAACTTCAGAAAAAGCCATTTCTCATGTGTTTCTTTGGCAGCCGACTTATAATTATAGTGTAGAAATATGAACGTGAGTGCTGCTGAGCAGTTTCTGCATCTGTTTGCTTTATATCTGTTTTTCACTGAGAGAAAAGTAATGCTTTGCTGTTTGCAAGTAAAATCTTGCAGGTTTGCTGTGGACAGTATAGTCATGTTAGTCAGCCATTTACATTTTAGGTTTAAATCGTTCTCTCAGACTGGCTTCCTAGACTTCAGCTGGTCTGAAACAGAAACACGTGACCTCGTATAATGCAGATTATATCCGTTTGTATTGGGCTGCTGATTAACAGCGCTTGGGTGTTTATTATACCATATAACTCTTAATCCTTTTACAGCAGGTAGACAAACTCCATTAAGCCAAAAAGACTTAAAGTCCATGGCATTAAGCAAACACTAAACATCTTAGTTCATTCAGCCTTCTTTACAACTTTGCAGACTCAAAGGCTCAGACTGGTTTGACTTTTTGAAAGAATATTTATTTATATTCTGTAATTTTGCGCTGGAATGAGTAGCAAATGCTTAAAACTGAGGTTGTATGCAACTGAAAGCCTGTAATAATTAGTTTTAACATGTTAGAACATCTTTCAGTGCAGAATTGCAATTTGATGAAAATTGCATACTGAGTGTACTGTAATTATACAATTTTCTCCCTTAAAAAAAGTATAAATTTGTGTGTACATATACTGTAATGGGCCTGCATATGTATATATGTGTGTGTGTGTATATATATCTCAATTAAGAATTTATGGAAAAGGATGCTATAAATGCAGCAAAAGATTCTCATTTGGCAAGTTTCAGAGCAATTGATTGTGAAAGTTAGTATGTTGTCTGTTGACCAACCAATCAGTTGTTCTGGTTTTGCATGCAATCTATAAGTGATTCTGATCACATTTATATTGCTGTCTAGTCATTATGATTTTGACATTGAATAAAGCTTTGCAAACACAACTGGATATCTTAAGACATTTTGATTTTCATGTAAATGTATCTCTTGTTTTAAGTATGTTTAGATATTCGTAATGGAAAGCAAGACAAGAAATCTTTTTTGCAGTTAGAGGAAATGCATTTCTTGTAAGTTTATTTGTTTTTCTTTTTTTGCAGAACGATCAAGAGAACATCAAGGCAGAAGCATTCATCAACCAATCAGAGAGAATTGAGAACCACAGAGAAGGCAAGTAAAATTGCACAAAACAATCATCTGAATGTCCATCTGAGAAAAGAAGCATTCCACATCAAGGTAGACAAGGCCGAGGCGGGGGCATTGAGCACCCGTAGAGATGTGAAGCTTATTTATGCCTGTCCCACAGACTTTCATCCCCCACCAGGTCAACCCCTATATTTAGACACAAAGTCTGTTGAAGTAAAACTCCTTTCCTGTGACCCTGACATTTGTGGTGTTAGTGGTCCTTACTCAGCTGCTCAACCCAGTAATTTTGGCCAGGGTGAGAGCAGGGCCAAGCGAAGACGGCCTTAATGAGTGCAGAAATTAGACATTTTGGGAAGCCACTGTTTGTTATTCTGACAGAGACAAAGGAAGTTTGGGGCTGGGACAGGACGGGGAAAAGCATTTATACACATTTGTTGTGGCGAATGAGGGAAGGACATGCTTTTTGTCATGCACATATCTTGAGGTTTGGCACAGATGCTCTTTTTAAGCATTTTGAGTTAAAGACCTATAGAAATTTGATAAAGGCGGAACTTTTTTGCTCCTTTATCCTAAAAGAATTTTTTTCTGCCATTTTGCATACAAAATAGCACTGTAGTACAGTAATGCTGTCAGGTAGAAATACCATTATAATTCAATAGCATCAGGCTGTCACTGCTTTTAAGAAAGGGGGTTGACACAGGATAGTCTACCTAATAATTAAAAGGAATAGGTCACACGTAATATTTGTTTTTGAGAACACAAAAGGAGATAAGAGATTAAAATTATGACAGTCAAAATGATGAAAAGTTACAATTCAAATAAGTCATCATTAGGGCAGTAAAATTATGACATACTAAGTCATAATTATGACAAAAAGTCATATGAAGTCAATTGTGAACGTATCACAACCACAGTCAATATACTGAGTCATAAATAAAAAGGCAAAATTATGACACATCAAACAATTACAACATGACATAAGTTGAAATAATAAAATACTTGGTCACAATTGACTTTGATATAAAATACTACATGATATCTCACAAAACCATTTTCCATTCCAGCTAAAACAGATCTGTTTATCTAAAGAGATATGGTTGAGAGACCGTTTTTGGGTTTGACACACTATTTTATAGCCTAGCATTTGTCTGAGTGTGGAGAGCCTTTCTTTGTGCTGAAGGAGAAGAATGCGTCTGGGGTTTGGATTTCTGAACTTCATTGCCTGCCACATCACTTGTGGTAAACAAAGCAGACAAGATGGTAATCAAATTAAGTGCTCAACTGGGCCAAAGCCTCAAGACTTTGCAATAACACGTCTTAAACGCATCATTTAAATTCCCTTAATTGAGCAAAGAGAGTCATTTAAGGGAGTTTCTGATTGATTATACCAATTATTTTATGCTATATACTGTGCATCTTAAATTGTTTGTATTGTTTTCTCTTTGTATTTCTAATTTTGTAATACAATGCTATAAAAATGATTGTATAATTATCATAACTCTTTAATTTAAAGAAACATTCTTGAAAAGGCCTTTTAAGGAGTATATCCTGACTAGGGATGGGTACCGAAGCTCACTACTTAATTGGTACCGGTGCTAAATTATAAAAGACAGAAGTATCGATAAGCGGTGATGTTAATGGTTCTGCTGTCGGTACTGGAGAAAAAAACATACCTTTCCTATTTATAGCTAAATAATTGCTACCTAGCATTAACCTTTTCTAATTTGCGATAATATTAAAGAAATTTGCCTGCACTTGTTATTGGCAATCTCACGCGCAAAATGTCCGTCTTTTCCACTCACACACACATAACACAAAAGCTTGCGCTTAACAGAGTGACGATGGCAATGGTTCACAACTGGTTTGGCCTTGAGACCCACAGTGTAAATGTATGAAATTTATGGAAATTTATGTGTGCAACGAACACGCCATAACATCTGGCAGGACAGGATAGTTTGCTTTTCTGAGGTGAGAGACATTTATTTCATAATCAGTTACGAAAATTACGGGAAAAAAAACCTGTCAACGTCTCAACTGACCGCAGACACTGAATCGGGACTGCTCATTTTTACTTATTAAACTGCATTTGACAGAAGAACGGCTTTCATCCACGGCTTTTAAAATAAAAATCTTGCATAAAACATTTTTAATTACGTATAAATAACGACATAAACATCACATAAGGTCTCTCTAAATTAGTATGTTATAATATTGTTGTTAATTTAATGAACACATATTTTTTAATGTAAAAAAAATAATGTACATAACATAGCCACAGCTGATTGTTTAGCTGCATTTTGCAACTTTTTAGATTTAAAGCTGCAGTTAAAAACTGTTAGTCCTCTTGCAGCCTATCTGCACGTCCCAACTGTAACCACTGTCCATTCTTTTACAGGAAAATTGTTGTTTATTTATTTGTTTTACAATCATTTGTTTTGTTTGTGTAATATTTGCTCAAACATTGAGGCTACAGGTAATTATTTTACATAAAAAAAAAAATTGTTGTTAATTCTGTTCTCAATTAGTACCGATAAGAGTACCGTATCGATAAAAGTAGTAATACCGTTAAAACCATTACGATACCCATCCCTAATCCTGACTCTGTAAGTAATGAAAAGAATGCAGTGTACTTTTAGACCATGCAACCCAAAAGCACAGACTGTACTCTGCTCCTTCAGAGATCTGAGAATGGTAGAAACAGAACGATACTTCCTGACCAGATGTGAAAAGTATCAGGATGTCGGCAAGACTGTTTTCCTACAAATTACAGGGATCCGCTCAGAAACACTGTTACCTTTAGAGCATTAGCTGTCTCTCATTACAGCTAGACTCTGAGACCGACGCGTGAATGCCGATCTCTAAGGTATTATCGGTGGAATGGGCTTTTTTTTTTTTTTTTTTTTTTTTTATCGCAATCTTTGCTTTTACCACCCTATGAAAAATCTTGGGTCTCAGGTTTGAATTTGTAAAATTTAAGTAACTTCTGCACAATTTGAATTATTTTTAAGAAGAAGAAGAAAAGAAGCTCAGGTACAAGAATCTTCAAATTTGAGCTTGTACATGCAAACGTGTAAAATTGAAAATATTTTGCTGAAGGTTGGACTCTGAAAGTGAGACGCTAATGTCACTTCCTGTACCCACACTGTATTTTGTGTCTGGATATCACTGTCCTCCCAAACAGCTTTTGCTCTGAGTGTGCAAACATTCAGGAAATGTGAAAGGAAATGTCCTATCTCCACCCAGCATGCACAGCTCATTACAATAACCATCTGACATTCCTTTGGCTTAGTTCAGTTAGTTTTGTCTGGCCCTGGCAGCATAAATTTGCTTTTATATGTGGTTAACCTAGCATTTCACCATACATACTCGTGTAAATCTGGCCCCTGAAAGAAATTGAGTATGCATTATTCATTCAGTGTGCATTATGAATATTTTTAGCTAGGCTTTGCCCTACAATGCAATGCAATTCCTAATTGTCCCATATTTTTAAAATGCTAACAAGATCTGTATACACAAACACACATGCACAGGGCTCTAGACTAACTTTTTGCACTGGTTGCACTGGTGCGCCTAACTTTTTTTCTTAGGTGCACCAGCACAAAAGTTAGGTGCACCCAAATAGGAAATATTGACATGTAAATT
>JAUCMS010000095.1:22243784-22261872 GCA_032357445.1 Enteromius radiatus | reverse complement strand
AGGTTACACTTTGAGAATCCAAGACATAATTAGGAAATATTTCCAACAAAAAAGTGTATTTGGATTGAATAATTGAATTGAAAAAGTAATCTTAAAGCTAACAAATGCCTCTAGTTTTATTCATTTAACAGACCTTTGAAGTTTGGGAAAAAACTCGTGTAAATTGTGTTTTTGTGCATTTTATTTTTGCATGTGGTGAGCGTGAAACACGAAAAACATCAATTACACGATTTTATGGTAAAATCTGTTACTTTTCCATATAATCGGGTCAGTTTAGATCAAGAACAAGGCACTGTCACTTTAATTCAGCGTCAGTGGCGCAGCAAAAATAGACTCTGCGTCGAAACTATCGCGGCACTGACGCTTCTGCTCTGCTCCTGCTACGCGCTGACGCGCCCACTCCTGCGTGCTGTGTGAAAGCACTCATCCGTTAACATGGGCGCCGAAAAAAATATGCACTGCTCCCTGCTGACACGTGTAGTGTGAAACCGGCGTTAGAACTGCTTTGAACTAATCGTTTGAGAATCACTAGAAAATGAGATGATATTAAACACATATTTTGAGTAAACAAAAAAAGCGTTTTGTCACCTTGCATACATGTAAACCTATTGTTGTAGACTCCAAAAACAATATTAGGAGGCTTAAAAATGGCATACGAGGGGCCATTTAAAAAAACTATATTTTGTGTGAACCGAAAGTAATGTTTTTGGATATTTCATTTAGTTATTTTCGATTAAGTGCAATTTGGCGATTAAGTCTTACACTGAAGTTGTAAACGAAGTTTAGATATTTACCAGATATTTACCATGCCAAATATTTTATGGGCATTGGCAACACGCCGGCGATTCTTCTTCTATAATTTGCACTGTGTGATTGTGACTTGCGTAAACGAGGACAGATTTGCCTGTGATTTTTGGCATTTGTCTGCAAAATTTCTCTTCATGTACACTTTTTGAATTTTGAATTAATATTGTTATCTGCAAGCCTTTTAAGTAATAAGTTTTAGTTTACTTCAGAAGTAAACCTTTAAGAAGTATACTATAAATGCACATTCAATAGTATTAAACACTTTTTCAGAAGGCAGGAAAAACTGCTTCTATGTGCAGAATTGAGGTAAATCATTTGAAATATAGCGAAACATCCCAACAGGTGCTTAAGTAAACGTGTCTTTTGCTGGTAATTCCTGTTGCGTCTGTAACTCATGTGGGGCAGTGTGGTAATCTTGTTAAAGGATAAGTACTGACGCTTCATTAGCAGGTTGACAAGTCTATTTCGCACAAATTAGGGATTAATATCTCTGTGTGAGAGCAACAGAAGAAAGAGAAAGCCTCGAGAGAGAACACACACAGCAGGAATCATGATTTGAAGGCAAACTTGCATACGGTGTTCTGGGTCAGAGGTAAAGATTAGTAGCATTTGAGGAGTAGATAGTGATTGCTGTGTTGTGTACTGGAGCATCTGGAGATAATGCATACTCTGTAGAGGTTTGGTTGAGCTTTGTTATAAATACACTGATAATTGCGATGGCAGACATGTCTAAAAGCTGATCATAACGGATGCATTTGTGTGGTCATAAAAGAAATGGATGTTGTTTGCCCTTTGCTTCTTTTTTGCCTTTGTAAACAATTTCCTGCATGGTGATTTGAGATACAGCTTGTATTAGATGTAGGTCAAACTGTTTAGCACTGATGGGATAGTAATTAGCAGGGTTTGGAGAGACTTGATGAGAAAACCACAAGGAGTGGTGCGGGTAATAATCTACGGCTCTTTTCCGACCACAAATGATTCAAGTTTCCAGTGTGAAAGCAAAAATCCTGCTTTAGGTGACTTAAGGTGAATTAATCAAAATTAATTAGAGGCTTTGTAATTAATTAATCGAAATTCGCATTTTAATTGCAAATAAATATTTGACTTGAGAACCACGCTAGCTGCTATATCTTTAGCATTGAGATAATACTTGAGGCTCTATGTGTTGCAGTGATATGCAAATTCCTCGATGCATAGCTTGCACACAACCATGCTCTTATCCAGTTGCGCTTCTACATGGAATTACTCCCAGGGCCAGACCTCCTTTTAGCGCCCCCCCCCCCTGAAAACTGCTTAGGGGCGGTGCAAAAATAAGTGTGATTAAAATGCAAAAAAAAAAAAAATTGTATGCATTTATTTTTGTGTAATTAATTAATCTAAATTAACGCGTTAAAGTCCCGGCCCTAATAAATATCTGATGCATGTCAATATACAGTGGAGGAAATAATTATTTGAACCCTTGCTGATTTTGCATGTTTGTCCAATGGCAAAGAAGTGAAAAGTCTCAGAACAGTATCATTTTAATGGTAGGTTTATTTTAACAGCGACAGATAGCACATCAAAAGGAAAATTTAAAAAAAATAATAACATGAAATAAGAATTTGAACCCCTACCAACCATTAAGACTTTTGGCTCCCACAGAGTGGTTAGACACTCCTACTCAATTAGTGACCCTCATTAAAGACCTGTCTTAACTAGTCACTGTATAAAAGACACCTGTCCACAGAATCAATCAATCAAGCAGACTCCAAACTCTCCAACATGGGAAAGACCAAAGAGCTGTCCAAGGATGTCGGAGACAAAATTGTAGACCTGCACAAGGTGGGAATGGGCTACAAAACCATTAGCAAGAAGCTGGGAGAGAAGGTCTCTCACCTCGTGGGGTGTCAGTGGTTCTGAGAAAGGTGAGAAATCATCCTAGAACTACACAGGAGGAGTTAGTTAATGACCTCAAATTAGCTGAAAGAAGAAAACCATTGGAAACACATTACACCGCAATGAATTTAAATCCTACCCGTCTGAAGTTTGCCAATGAACACCTGAATGATTCAGAGAGTGACTGGGAGAAGGTGCTGTGGTCAAATGAAACCAAAATTGAGCTCTTTGGCATTAACTCAACTCGCCGTGTTTGGAGGAAGAAAAATGCTGCCTATGACCCCCAAAACACTGTCCCCACCATCAAGCATGGAGGTGGGAACATTTTGCTTTGGGGGTGTTTTTCTGCTAAGGGCACAGGACAACTTCATCGCATCAATGGGAAAATGGACGGAGCCATGTATCGTAAAATCCTGAGCGACAACCTCCTTGCCTCTGCCAGGAAACTGAAAATAAGTCGTGGATAGGTGTTCCAGCACGACAATGATACAAAACATACAGCAAAGGCAACAAGTGGCTCAAGAAGAAGCACATTAAGGTCATTGAGTCCCCTAGTCAGTCGCCAGACCTTAATCCAATAGAAAACCTATGGAGGGAGCTGAGGCTCAAAGCTGCACAGAGACAGCCTCGAAACCTTAGTGATTTAGAGATGATCTGCAAAGAGCAGTGGACCAAATGTTTATTTTTAATTTTTATTTATTTATTTTTTTGCAATTTTCCTTTTGATGTGCTATCTGTCACTGTTAAAATAAACCTACCATTAAAATGATACTGTTCTGAGGCGTTTTTTTTTTTCTTTGTCATTCTACAAACTTAATCAGTGAGGGGTCAAATAATTATTTCCTCCAATGTATTTGACATAAACTTATTTCTCAATATGTATGTATAGCATTGTTCTGAATAGAAACAAATGATGTCAGGGATGGATTATATACTTGTATACTTGATTTTTTTTTTTTTTTTTTTTTTTCTTTTAATTGTCCAGTGCTAGTGAACCTACATACATATTTCCCGGGACATATTTTGTCTCAATTAATCTTATGCTATTCTTAAACTTCTAACTACAGTCATTGACTATTTCTGGAAATCCACCACACAATGCCAACCTCTACTTTTCACTGCTCTTTCCTAGAAAGAAGTAGTAGCTTTTTAATTTAATAAATGGGTGCCTATAGGATGATGTTCAAAGGCAAACAGACATTTCAAAACTTTTCCCGGCAGTACTGCTTGTCTGTTTTTTTTCCAACTGTACGTACCTTACATTCTTGACAGGGTTTGTTTTGTGGCCACTCTTTACCAGCTTGCAGTGGTATATTTAGATGCTCTGTTTTGAACTATGCCGGATATTTTTAGTGTCATGGCTGTCAGTAAGTCCGAGGGTCAGGCATTGTTGCTCGAATGAGACTGGACTGATTGGGATAGCTGTGTGAGCCTCAAATATACGCTGACGCAGTCATGCTATTGAATGATCTGTCATCTGGGTCAAAAAGTACAGAGGTGGTTTTGGCTTCTCGAAGTTTCCAGATGACAGCTAAAGTGCTTTTTATTGGTACACCTGTTGCACTGTCAAATTAAAGCCAAAAATCTGACAGTAAATCTGACAAATGGACAGTAGTGCTTTCCATGAATTGCTTGTGAAGAGCTTTATAGTGGATTTTATTTGCATATTTTTGCATAAATTTGCATATAGATGCATTGTTTTTTAAATGGTTAGTTTAGGGCTGATCACACAGAACATTCCAGTGCACTACTTTTCCTTTTTCCATTTTTTATGAAAATGTGTTTGAGCATTGCGCTTGTCTCTCACATCTTCTCACAGGTGACATGCACCAGATTGAGTCTAGTCTGCTTAAATCCCTTCACTTTCATACAATCCACTGCAAAATTGAAAGAACTTTGTGTTGTAGAGCTGGTAACAAAGTAATTTGTTCAGAATCCGGACTCGAAACAGCACACCTGATCCATTGTAATGGTACCATTTCTTATGCGTTTAAAAAAATAATAAAAAACCTTTGTCAGTATTTGGTAACACTAGTTCAGTTTATCCATATCTCCATATTTGCACTTATAAAGCACATATCAATGCCTTATTCTGCATGACCGTATAGTTAGATATCTTTACCCTACCCCATACCTTAGTTTAACAACCACCTTACTAATTATTGAAAAGTAGCAAATTAGATGTTTGAGGCAAAACCGTAATTAATAACAAGAATTTCTCCTTAAAATTAAGTGTGATCCAGTTTATTCATTCTTCCTGAATCACTGAGGTTAAATGTTATATTACACAACTACTGTACATTTAGGAGTGTTTAAGATCTACCATCTACTTTAAGAACAAATGGTGCAACCAAATAAAGTACATTAAACAAACTAGCTAGTAGTTACTAGGTATGGACTAGGCTACAGTTTAATTAAGAACTTACAAATGGCTGGTGCAACCCTACCCTGCTGATATAGTACATCTAGAGTTCAAAATCCATCTGACACTCTTGAAAGAAGCTAATAAACCATTTGTGCCTTGGATTTGCACTATGTACATGTGGTCACATTGTTCACCAGTGCTCTGCAGACTTTGTTCTCTGCTAGTGAAAGGTGTGAAGGACAAGAGCTCTAAAAAAAAAGAGAGCTGGGGGCTTATGGGTGATCGCCCACTGGAATAATGGCCACTGTTGATAAATAGATGACTGTGGCACCTGAGTTAGCGGGGGCTCTGGGGCCTCCAGCTGCCATGGCGACAGAATTCCAAGGCTTGCCATTGGCTGATGTGTTGGACAGCTGATGGGGGTCTGGAGTGAGGTATAAAGGGCTAGGATTTCTCTCAACTGAGAGACGAAGTTCGGCATATTTTGTGTCATCTATACCTATTGCAAGGCGATTTGCTCTGATTGGTCTTATAAACTTTAATTAACGGCTTTTTGGGCATTTTTTGCCACTTGTTGATTAGTTACTAGAGAAGAACAGACCATGCCTGGTGTCAGTTTGGACTCCATGCCAGACCTAGGCGACCAAGTCAGTCTCCAGGACAATCTGGATCAAGATTGTGCCGAGTCAGGCCTAGAGGCTGTGATTGGAGACCTTCTGTTACAGACTGTTGCAGACGATGAAGATGAAAAAACAACAGATGAACGTTTTTATGAGTTGGAACTCAATCTTCAGCGAGCTGTGCAAGAAGTGCATTGCGATTTGAAGGTTTTCAGCAAAGGCATAGAGGCCCGTTTGGAGGAAGCGACAGCCCAGATTGCGCCTGTTGTCAAGGTCATTGCTGCCTTACAGCAGGAGAACTTGAGTTTAAGGATCCAGCAGGAAAAGCTTATAAGGCAAGTAATGGCACTTTGCAATGCCCTTGGACTGCCTGAACCAAAACTGACACAAGAGCAAGATATGGAGGCAGCAAACAACAATCCCTCAGATGGGGAAGTAAACCCAGTGCTACACCCACCAACCTTTGCTGCCGCTTGCCACGCATCATCTGTGTCATCTCCACCCTGCAGTGTGTCAAGGAAAAATAGCATGGTAGTATAACTGTGGCTTTCTTCCAGACATTTAGCAGAATGTAAACATTAGTAGTTTTGCTAAGAGAATCACTTTTGCAATTTAATTAAATACAACAAATGATCTTCTCGTAAATATCACTGTGTATTGTGCAAATCGTTTTGACAGACAGATTTTGACACTCATTACATGATGACATGAGTTTTTTTTTTTATTTGTTTGTTTTTAAGATATTGGTTAACCTGTGCCCTTTTTGAGTTCTTGAGTTTAACTGAGACTTTGTGACTGAGACAGTGTTTGTAGTTCAAGAGAGCTGTTGGTTTATTGCAATTAAGTTTTATTTAGAGTTTTACAAACAAATAACCATGTGATTGCTCTCCACACAAATGAACTGTGCCTTGTTTTCAGTGAGGACTAGCATGTTTTTGAGGCTACCTATAATCAGATACTCTATGACTTCTACTCAAATCGTATTGGAATTGTTGACTTGAGTATGGTAAGTAAATCAGGCATTTGTCTGTAAACATAAATAGTTTTTTCAAAGTGAATAATCTTTTTTGAGATAAAGTGAGATAAATGGGATATGAGTAATATGTAGAGATGACTTGGTGTGGGTCTTTCAGTTTGCGTCTGTTAATTTACTATTTAGAACACATAAGCAAACTAATACAAATCTCTCGGCCATCAATAACATCTATCATTGTGGTTTGCAAAAAATAAAGAATAAATACATTTTTCACAAAGGTGAACATAAATCCGAAAGATACTGTAAGCTTTTGTCAGTTGAAACAAGTAGTATTGCATATTTATGCTTTCCAATGATAGAAAATGATTTTTCCTTCATGAATCTGCAGTCATCATTTGGATGGCTTTAGTTTTAAAAGCATCATTTTCCACTATGTATTAGTCATCTGCACTTGTGGTGAATAACGTGGACTGGAAAATCTGCCAAGAAATCCATCTAAATATAGGGGTTCAAGTTAAAGATTTTCTTTCATTTTAAGCTTGTGCCATAGTTTTGTCTTCACAAATAAAACATACTGTAAACCTACCATCAAAAATATGAATAATTAGTTTTAACTTATGTTTCAAATTGATTTTATGGCTTAGCACAGTACATTTGAAAACAAAATTAATAATATGGCCCATTTATGTCTGATTAATTGAAAGTCTCAGTGTCTGAGTTTGCTTCCAGGAAGAGATTTGATTCAGTCAGATCAGATTTTCCAGGGATCTCTTGATTTAGTTACGCTCTAGATACAGTACTAGTAGTTCAGTGAGCAGGGTGGTAGTTGGTGGTAATTTAATTTTTAAAATAAAGTAAGTATTGTAGTTTTAGATTGAAAACAAATACTTGCGTAGGACCTAAAATATGCTTCAGTTGCTTTAGTTAAAAGCGGGCTAAAACCTGTCTGAATTTGCTAGTGTGAGGCAAAGCCTTGTTAAGCTGGGATTAGTAAAATGTAAAAAGATGTTGTGGCACAAGATTTGCAGTGGGTATTCTGAACTATTTCTGCACAAGTCTGTTACTGGTCTTTGTATGTGTTTGGTGATGTAAATAATTATGAATGAATACTAGACTCACATTTTGGCCGTAGCACTTTTGCATTACATACCAATGATTTTTAATACGGCTGCCAAAGTTAGCACATTGCCTTATGGGATTAATTAAAGGTCTAATGGTGTTAAATTCATTTAACACTCCTAATGCATTTACCTGATTTGACGTAACAATTGCTTCATTGCAGAGTTTGACCTTGTAAGCGCTTCATTTGAATTTGTGATTAAAAATAGATCGGTGTATTTGTAGGTGTGTGTGTGTGTGTGTGTGTGTGTGAACTTTAAAATGTATTTAGAAGCACGTACACAATTTCCTGCAGGTATTTAAATCATAAATTTAAGAGGTTTTAAATATGGGGACTGAAAAACAGGAATCACGATACAGTCTGTTGTAAATATTAAACTTCAAATAACCATGATTTCATTTAAACTGCTGTTTTTAGTTGTTTCCCCAGTGAGGACTGTAAACAAAACAGCACTGCTTTTATTATGAAATGGACCAATCACCGCAGATTAGCATCATGCAAAGGAGGGATTGGAAAAATGAATCATTGAGCGAATTGTTTGGGAGTCTTTAAGCAAATAAATAAATAAAATAAATGCATATTAAAAGACAATGAAATTGTTTTTGACTTTGCATCCATATCAGCCTGTTTTTGGGGACTCCCAAAACTAAAATATGAATGTTTCATAACCCATAATAGGTGCACTTTAATAAATATGTATTATTTAATAAATAATGTGCCACCATTTCATGCTCTACAGACCTTCGCTTTCAGATCAGTTCATAAACAATGAATACAATGCACTTATGCCAAATATGGTGATAATGATCAACTGTTGATGAATTATGACAATGTTTACCTTGTGGTTTTTATACTGTAACGTATTTATAGATGGCTGTAAGAGTATATATTGTATCGTCTTTTTTGAATGAGCAGTCAACAGTAGCTAAGCGTTGACATTTTAGTAAGAGTCAGTGTATTTTAGGCTTGTTTATAATATAAGTTTTATATATAATAAGTTGTTGTTTTTATTTTTGTTTTATTTTGCTATGCATTCGCAATGAATGTTATTATTAAATTATTACTATATTTAATTATTTAGTTCAATAAAAACATTTGAATAAACTCTTTTTAGCTTCTGTCTGGGATAGAAGGCAACTGTAATATTTAGCACATTGTTCAGTATATAGATTTTTACTAATTTACGACACAGTAATGAGTTTTTAACATACACTTATGCATATTAAATACAGTTTGAAGCTGAAATATTTAAATCATGTTAGGAGAACAAGCAGGAAACACAAGCAATCTCTGCATTTTATAGATTGCAGATTAATTTAAAGTTGTGCACTGTTTTTCATTTGTCAAAAGCATTTGATATAGTTTGGATACCTAATTTTCCACTGTCTTGAGATGCTAATTCTCTAAACACTCTCAATCAGTAACTGTCTGTCCTGACCTGCACGTCCATGGCGCTTCATTGAAGCAGAGATCAGTGAAGCGTGGAGTGTGACGTGGATGAGAGCGGTAGGCTGAGGCTCTCGGGGACATACACAGAAATCACTGAGCTCTCATTCCTGTCTAAATGTCAGCGAGCTTCCACGGCTTTTGTGTAAACACAGCTGTAGTCATAGATCAGATTCAGAAACATTCTCTCCCTTCCACCAGCCCCCTTTTTCCATCTCCTCTGTCTGCTGCAAGGGTTTCACTCGCTCGTTGCTCTTTTTTTTTGCCCATCTCTCCATCACTCTGCCAGTTTTATTTTTGGACGGCTATTTTTATCATCTCTGCTCTTAAATCCTGATGTCAATTGTGTTGCTGTCGATTATAGCCTGCTTTAGGGATTAGCTGTTCAGAAGTATAAATGTCATCACTTTGTTTTAGTGTCATAGTATAAGATCCTAACATGCATCTGTCAGCATTACTGTATATAGATATTCTTTCCATACGCCAATATGATGCATTTTAACATGATATAACATGAAATTTTGTGATGATTGTGCATCTGCAGTAACATTTTTAAAGTGTACCTTCATAGTGTATCGTACATATTTTATCGCCCTACACAAACAGATGGAGACGGAGCCCATATCTCTTGTGGGTGAATCTGTGAATGAAGCATCCCGTGATGTTCCTGTGCTTCCTAATGGCTCATCCATGACCTCCATCAAAAATGAGGCGCAAACTGAAAAGCTGACATCAGAGAAGCTGCAGGAGATTGAGGATGAGGAGATCTTGGACAAAATGGTATTTTATTTCTCCTGCTGTTGTATGCATATACGTATCATCAACAACAACAATGATCAAAAATATGTTGTGACAAACTCATGCAGACAACAAAAAAATATCAAAAAATAATAAAAGCAATAATATATTAATATTATTGCTTTTATTATTATTTTGATTATTGTTATCTGACGGGGTATGTTTTTACAGCTTGATGATTGCAAAGATTTTGAAGAAAGGAAAATGATCAGGACTGCAATGAGAGAACTACGAAAGAAAAAGCGAGGTGATAATCTCTTTTTGTTTTCTTGCACAGCACTCATCTCTCCTTCTCTTCTTTCTTTATTCTTTCTATATACTGAGGGGCGTCACCATAGAAAGTGTATCAGTTCACGGTGCAAGACTTCTTTACTTCCCTTTTGTTGAGTGCTGTTTCTCTGTTTTTGCTGTCAGAGGCTAGACTGGGATGCACACAGGAGGAAATGGGTAGGGTTTCTGGATTGTGTTTGTTTTTGCCCAGTTGACCCTCTGCTAATGCCCAGGGCCTTAGTGAAGGGTCAGTTAGGCTTCATTTGGCTATGTATTTGACTTGGTTTGTATTTGATACGGTATGTAGTTTTTATGTGCCACGTGTGGTTTATGTGATGCGTGTGATTTTTGGTCATGTTTTTTTGACCATGCATGAAATTATATGTATTTGGTTATCATATGATACTGCTTGCTTTGTGTTTGCTTGATTGAATGTGCACACAGTACTATGATCATTTATGGTGTGGTGGTGTGCAATATTGACTAAAAAAACTTTAGAAAATCTCTGTGTTTTCTTAGGTTTTGTCAATAATTAGACAATATTTTGCTAAATTTGGTGCTGGAACACCTTGACTTGTTTAGACCTGCCATGGACAAGTTTTTGATATTCTGTGCAGTGATTGAGCAGAGTCCATTTTTACCCTATAAAGTCATTTTTGTTTTTTCTAACCAGGTTTTTTTCTAACCTTTTTAGATATAAACACGATCTTTTATGTCAGATTGAATCAATAAATGCAATGGCTGTTACCAATCAAATTAAATCGGTATCAATAAAATTTATTTCTGGATTGCAAAAGTGGCATTTAGATGTATTTTATGCAGCTTAGAAATGCAATGAATGCGTTTACACAAGTGCAGTGTGTGTTATTTACATTGCGGTTACAACTGTATAAATATAAAAATTATATTTTAAATGTTTAACTATATAACTGCCAGTTAGCCTATAAGTTTTAAAGAGCGAGTCTCTGAGCCAGTCTTTCAACTGATTTGTGCAAAAATTCAAATTCTTTCAAAAACTATACACTGCTATCTGTTGCTCAGAGACACGTAAAGTTCTGTTTTGGATTTGCTTGGCCCTTTCTTTTTTTTCTTTCTTTCCTTCTTTCTTTCATTCATTCTTACGCTTTTCATTTTGCACATGTTCCAGACCAGAGAGAGAAGGAACGAGATCTGCGTCTGCAGGAGCTCAGACAGCAGCGAGAGGAGAGATCTCAGAAAGGCCGGGTTGGTGCAGACACCAGTGAAGTTGTGATGAAGAAGTTTGAGCGCTCCACAGACGGCTCCACTATCAGTCACGTCACCAATCGCGTTTCCCATTCAGGTAGCACAGCAGTAATGTAGTGAACTCTACTTGGCTGGATTTTTTTCTCTCTGTAGTACAAGATTTATGTTCAAGATTTTGCACCAAAAACGATCATTTTGTTTTACATAGTTCTTTTTTGTTTTAATTATTGGGAAATAATTATTTAATATCAACAGACTTCTTTTAACATTTTAAGAGCCATCCAAGTATGTACTCACTAGTAAAACTCTCCTGTAAAAAAGTATTTGTGTACCTTTAAAATTGAATTCAGGTCAGTTTTGATAGGAATACAACTTCAAAAATGGTTCAGGCTTTTCTAAGACAGTTACATTGTATTACAATGTATTGTCAATTTTGACCTCTTGACACACAACGTTATGTCGACTTTTTATCTATTCATTAGATTTGTCTCAAAAATACTTTTGTAAAATATATGTAGTCTCTTTCCCATGTATCTCAAACACTTCTGGGACTGATCTGTGTTGGTAAATACACACAAATACTTCAAAAGTAAGTAATTAAATCCATTGTCCAATTCTGACTGTTAAGTATTAACTATGACTTTTCCTCAAAATCTGAATTTGCTGTCTATTAATAGTTAGCAAGGTTTGTTAAGTGTAAGTATGGCGTAGGATTATATGGTCATGTAGAATAGGGCATTAGTATGTGCTTTGAAAGTACTAATAAACAGCCAAGATGGTAGTAATACACAGTTTTGTTTCATGCATTGCAGTGGGTTTTCTGTAGTTTATGCAAAAAAATTCATTTTGAAGAATCTTTTCATTTAACAAAAATGGGAAAGTATTGTTGTGTCATTGTAAAAGACTTGCTGGCCACGTTATCAACACTTCTGGGGGGTCCAGTATTTTTAATGCTGCCTGATCCTTCAACAAGAGCCTCTTGTCCTGTGTGTAATTTGATCGTCAAACTTTCATTGCTTATGTGTGCAGATGATAGTGGCAGGACGTCCCGCAGCACTATCATGGAATCCAGCTATGTTCAAAAGACAGACAGTGAGTTTACCATTATTCAGTATTTAGCCTTACTTTCTGCCAGCACCCATATCGAACCATTTTTTAAAATCTTATCTCATCAGAAGGCACAGTGCAAACAAAATCCTACAGTTACTCCAGCACCACGTCCACTAGGAAGGTTGGCAGGTGAGTGCTTTAAAGTCAGCATGAACTCTTTACTGTAGGTGCAGAAGAATCCAAACTCTCCAGTATTTTTGTTAGATGTCAATATTACATACTGCACCTCTAAGGTCTTTTGTCATAGTTGAGTGATTTAGTCTGTGACGTATTCTTTATATACTTTTGCTCTCTGTTTCTTTCAGTGTTTTTGACCGTGAGGACAACACATCACGTAGCTCCAGCAGAACATCAGCTCTTGAGCGCAGACAGGCGGAGAGATCGGAGCTGATGAGGGCTCAGACGTTACCCAAAACACCTGCAGCACAGGCACGAAAAGCCATGATCGAGAAGCTCGAGAACACTGGAGGCTCTGGAGGGTGAGCCTGTGGTTTTCTTGTACTTTCAGGCTCATTTAGTTTACGGAAATACCACCTGTTCAACAGCATTTCTCTTTTTGACTGTAGCAACTCAGCCATTACTCAAGTAAACAAGGTGCAGCGCTTTTGTCAACCCACAAGCTTTGGTGTCCCCAATGCCAACTCCATCAAACAGATGCTGCTGGACTGGTGCAGATCCAAGACCCGTTCCTATGAGGTAACTGGAAAATGTCAGATTTGCTCAGTCATCATTTGCTCATCCTTTTTGGACTTTCTTTCTTTCATGAAAGCTTTTTAGCATGTGCTTACTATTAAAGATAAGGGCTAAGGGCTATCAAGCTCTGAAAATGACAAAGTTCCACAAAACCACCCTAAAACAGTCCTCAGCTGAATATTGTCCATTAGTGTGCTGTAGAAAGAAGTGAAGTAACTTGTGGCCAGGTATGGTGACCCATACTTGGAATTCGTGCTCTGCATTTAACCCATCCAAGTGCACACACACCGTGAACTTAAAGTAGCTTCATATAAGGAACAGACTGAAGTCATTATTCACTCTTCTTATTTCACACTAATTTCTTTAAGATTTGCTCTATTGGTTACACTTTAGAATAGAGAACACTAATTCACTGTTATTTATGACTTTTTTCCTCAATACTGTATATTTCTAATTTACTGCTTATTAATAGTTAGTAAGGTAGTTTGTAAGTTTAGGTATTGGGTGGGATTAGGGATTTAGAATAAGGTAATGTAGAATAATGCTTAATTACCACTAATAAATGGCTAATTTTCTAGTAGTATGCATGCTAATAAGCAGCTAGTTTTAGAGACCCTAAAATAAAGTGTCACTGCTGTATTTGTTTATTTACACTATGCCTGGGGTCAGTAAGATATTTATAAGGAAATTAATACTTTTTTTAGGTAAGGATGCATTAGATTAATCAAAAGTCTCAGAAAACAGATTTATAACGTTATTGAACATTTATATTTGAAATAAATGCTTTTCTTTTTAACTTTTTTCATCAAAGAATCATGAAAAATGAAATGTATCATGGTTTCAAGAAAGATATGAAGCTATAAACTGTTTAAAACTTTGATAATAATCAGAAAGTTTTCTTCTTATCGTCTTCTTAGAATCATTTCTAAAGGATTATGTAAAGATGCTGACAATTCAGCTTTGCATCACAGTAATAGATATTTATATTTATTTTGAATTCTAAAAATATTTCACAATATTACTGTTTTTACTGTATTTTTTTTATCAAATAAATGCAGCGTGGGTGAGCTGAAGAGACTTTTCAAAATCATTTCAAAATCTTACTGACCCCAAACAGTTGAACAGTAATAGACATTCTTATTGGCAATTGTCACTCTCTGTCTTCATATTGTTTCTCTCTCATCCAATGTCATGAAGAATGTGGATATCCAGAACTTCTCCTCCAGCTGGAGTGACGGCATGGCGTTCTGTGCTCTGGTGCATAACTTCTTTCCAGAGGCCTTTGATTACTCCAGCCTCAGTCCCGCAAACCGCAGGCAGAACTTTGAGGTGGCCTTCAGCACAGCAGAGTGAGTCCATAGATCACATGATCAAACACACACAAAACAATTAAAAACCAAACAAATTCCAGACAGAAATGTTTCTGCACTATGGGGCAAATTCTTTAAAAACAGTTGCTTCTGACGTCAATCTCAAGCAGTTGTGTGCTCGTATTATAGCACTGTTAATTAATGCATTCTTACATGAATATATTGCATTTAATGTCACAATTTATGTAAGAATGTTATTCTTTAGTGACAAAACACACACACAGTATATTCTATGGAGATAAGGCATTTTAGAAACATCGGCTTCATGTAATTAATGCGTTGCTATTACCACAGATGGAAAGCTGGAAGCAAACAGCTGTTTGTGTACAAGTGTTTTTATTCTGTTATAACCAGGCAAATATCCAGACATGTCACGCGCACTTTCTGCATCTTGAGCTGATCAAGTGCCTGGATATCACAGCGGTGGAGCGAGGCTGTATAGTCTCAATAAGCGATGCCAGATTGAGGTGGTCTGGTGTGTTCACTACAGCCTACTGCTCAGAACCGTGCATGAAACCATGCAGAGAGCATATACAAATAAATGATGCTATCAGCAGGTGCAGCTGATTTTTTGTGAATTCCCCCACGTTTCTCATATTGTCAAACTCCAGATGAAACACACAGGTTTGGGCTCTTTAGGCTTGTTTTTAAAAGAAGTCTCTTCAGCTCACCAAGGCTGCATTTATTTGTTAAAAAAATACAGTAAGAGTAATACTTTGAAATATTTTTACCATTCAGAGTAACTGTCTTCTTTGTGAATAGATTAACCTTAACCTAACCTAAACCTTAATTACTAGCTTTTTTTTTAATTGATTTAAATCTCTCCTCTGCTTATCTCCTTTTCCGTTTCCCAGTTAACCTAACATTCATGCATTTCTAATCGAGAAACATCCAGCTGAACAAGCTCACAAGTTTCCCCAGAGTAGTGTCTGTTAACAGAAGAGCATTACTCAAAGTCAGAATTGTTCGCTGACCTGAGAATAGGTCTTAACCTGCTTCCCTTTTGGTTAGTCTGTGTCCAGGTAATCCCAGTAGACATTTTCTCATTTCATTTTCCTCCACCTGACTCTGAGCACTGGTTTATCTCACTACGTCAACTGTTGTCATCATTAAAGGCACCATCATCTGTGATTGCTGTAGTGACCTGAAGGTGAATTCTCTAAAATGATAAAAGGTTTCTAAATTATAATTATAAAGGTTTCTTTATAATTAAACAAATGATAAAAAATTTTTTTTTTGTTAAAAACTGTAATAACTATATAGGATAAAATATAAATATCCTCAATGTTTTTGTATTTAAACTGTATTTTTATTTAAATGAACAGCTAGTCATCTGTAGTATCACAATTAGATCATAATAACCAAAGGTATCATTACACACAGCACCTTACTACCATGGTAAAATGTAACATTATTTACCAATAGCATAAATAGATTTAGTGTAAATACAAATGCATAAATGCTATACATTTAAAAATAGCCAGTACTAATACGTCTACATTAATTATATAATAAATTACACATCCCATATTTCTGCCGCAATACCATAGTGCAGTTAGTGTTACTACAGTAAAACCATGTGTTGTGGGCAATAAGTAGTTGTAAAAGGATGCAAAAGACACTTAGATAGAAACAATAAACCACTAAAGCACCTTTGTTTAAAGATTATAAAATGTTGTGAAACCAAAAACTCATTTTCATCACTAAAAGTGCCTCAGGAATCCCTGACATGAGTGTTTTTTCCAAGCATTAACAGATGTGTGCCTTTAAAGAGATCAGTCTCCACTGCTCCAGCATGATCCCATCACTGAGCTTCTACAGGCTGTTTTACAGTCAGACAAACAGTGTTTGTCTGGGGACGAAGGGTTACATGTTTAGTCATCACTTTTTGCATTGCTGTAATTGTCTCTATACTGTGTGTTGTTGTTCACGGTCACATTTGCATAATTAGATCACAGAATAGATGCATTGTTGCTTTTTTGATGTTGTTTGTCTTTGCACATGTATTTGTTATGAATGTAAAGGCATGAAAACACAGTTACATATGCTGTCATCACAGAGTTTAATGCAGGCGTTTTGATTTTGTCTTGTGTGTCTCATTTCTCTCTCCTCACTGGCCTTGTATGTCCCACTTGTTTCTGTCTTCTTTCCTCTCTCTGTCCCCCACCTCGGCGTGAGAGTAGGAAGCTGGCAGACTGTCCGCAGCTTTTGGATGTGGAGGATATGGTGCGGATGCGGGAGCCGGACTGGAAGTGCGTGTACACGTACCTCCAGGAGTTCTACAGGGGATTGGTGCAGAAGGGCTTGGTCAAAACCAAAAACTCCTCCTAGGGTCAAAACTCAAAGCAAACGGTGAGAGAAGCGAACGGTCAGATCTTTGAGGAGAAACTCTTGGGACTGGCAAGCACACTAATGAAAAAAATATAGATAGTAAAATAAAAAGAAATCAAAGTAGTAGTAATGATCAGGAAGAGACTGACAATTAGAAAATTGGGAAAAATGTCAATTGTAAAAATTGATTTGGTTGTTTGGAGAAATGGATTTGAAAATTAAATCAGTAAAACCATATATAGTGACCCTGAAAAGTATTTGCACACTAAAAATGTATGAATATCAAAATATCAAACAAAGTGGCATTATGTTAAAAGTTCATATAGGGCTTCATTAAAGCTGATGTTTTTGATGATTTTCACCAGATAAAATATTTATATTTTTATAAATAAGAATTATAATTCTTTTAGAATGATTATGATGATTTCTTTAAGAGTATCTGCATAGAGCTTTTTGTTTTTTTGTTTTTACTCATTACTTTATTTTAATGCATTTTTTATTTATTTGTTTTTGCTTTTTCAGTAACTTAAACTGTAGATGTATGATGTAATGATGTATTTTTGGCTATTGCTACAAATATACCTGTGCTACTTTATGACTGGTTTTGTGTTCCAGGGTCACACATTTATCTTTGCTTTCAAAAATTTAACCTAGTGAGCTTTTATTTTTATTTTTGATCACTGTTCACGCATAAATAGGATGAAAAATGTCAGTAGTTGGCTATGTATTTTTGTAAAGAAACACTACACTTCTGTGCATATAAGAATTACCTGGGCATGACTAACACATGATACATGGGTATTACGTATATACATGGTATGTTGTATGTATATTACATGGTCATGGTAATGGCATTGCTTGTAAAAATGGGTATTTGAAAACCTGCATTTTCAGGCCCCCAAAACACTGTTGTTGTGTAAATGAATGGTCAAAATGCATAGTTTTTAGTTGAAAATTGTGTCATGTTAACACCCATACAGTCATATCATGATATAGGTTTTATTTCATTACATACAGTCCCTGACAAAAGTCTTGTCGCTTGTGTACAAATTGACCTCAAGTGCCGCTGAAATATATTTCTAA
>JAUCMS010000095.1:22217568-22233049 GCA_032357445.1 Enteromius radiatus | reverse complement strand
AATGTTCTTGCCTCGAAGATCCGTGTCTCAGCCTTGTTCCCTGCCTGCCTCGCTGTGAGGCGCGAACACACACACACACCACAGACGGACATACGTGACACATACATATGGTTAATGACTCTACAAACATTTCAGCATGTAATGCATAAAGCATTTAATCAATGCATGATCATCTTTTCTGCTCTATTGTGACATATATGTCTTTTTTGAATGAAAAAGAGGAAAGACTTGGCTGGATAGAGACCCAAAAGTGTTGGGTGGATACCCAGGTAGAGCTGGAGGAATAGAGGATCAATGCAACACAACAGACATGCAGGACCAGGATGACATTGTAGGTCAGAGGAGTGAGGCGTAACCAGGGGCAAGAAAGGCTGAGACATATTATGCTTTATGCTATCATTTTCTTAATATTAGGAAAACAGAGAAAAGTTTATGTTGCTTAGCCTGCAAGTAACTAAAACACAAGCACCGTGGACTGGAGTTTAAGGGGTCATTAACTACTTTAAAACCTTTATTTTAACCTTTATTATTACTCTTGGGTAGTTATTATAATTGATTTGTGGTAAATGTGGGACACCTATGCATGGAAAACGATGAATTATGAATTATGTGAATTATATAGTAGGCCTCTAGATTCATGGGAACATAAAAAACTAATACGTGCATTCATAAATCATTCAAAATTGCACTGATGCATTCATTAAAACAAATATTGTCTGTTTTGATTTCATGGCGACTTTGACTCTCTTATTTTGTATTTTACATAATTGTAGTCTACTTATGTTTTCATACGTAGTAATTGAAATAATGTAATAATGTAACAAAATTTGAAAAATCCACATTTGGCTTTCATTGGCATTCAAAGCGTAATATGATACTGTGAAATATTTGCATACTTAAAGGGATGCTCAAAAACGATGCTCGCTGATTGCCATGACAACGGCAAAGCGTTCTCATGCGGCATTTCGTTAACAGTGAAACAGAGCATGTAACCAAGGCTAAATGCTAAACCTTTAACCTTTCGCCTACCTCGCATGCTCTTGTGTTAATACGAATATGATCTATTTTATCTATAGCTGCGCTTCAGCGGAATAATACCACGTGACAAGAACGTTACGTCCGCGGTGATTAAAATCGCTTACGAAGGCAACGCCAGCAGCGCTGCTGCAATAATGAAGCGCGAGCAGCAGCTCTGAAGGACAGCAGTGACCGTTCGCGTCTGTCATTGACAGCAGGCGCTGCGGTTTGCTTGGCGAAACCGATTCACGTCGAAGAACACCGCGACATCCGCAGATGAAATGCACCTGCCTTCAGCGACCCATTTTCTCCTTTCTCTAAACCTCAAGGTCCTTCGCCGGTAATGTAACAGGAAGAAGAGCGGGCACTGATGTGACACATCTATCTATATCGAGTGCACGCGCTTTCACATTTATCTGCTCGGACAATATTTTCGCATAATGATGAGCTTTTTTGATGCCTGCAAAGCTATCTGAACACGAATATATTTATCAGTGAGTCTGGTTTCCAGTGGTGCCAAGCATATTTCCTGTCAACATACTACCAGTTCTCTACAGTCCGTCTTCAACAAGGAAATTGGGTAAGAAATAGACTGGTGCAAACACTGTAATTGCTAAACAGTATTATGTCATAGAGCACAAGTGCAAACACGCCGATTGCTTGCACAGATATGATTGATAAATCGTATATAATTTAATAGGCTACACGTTATGTTGTTATTATTATTACAGCTGTGGTTTTATGCATTTAGACTGGACCCAAGTGCTGTGTCTTTGCTTCAGTGGTGTTTAACTGATACTGGATTGTTTACATGTTTTCTACCTGGGTTTTATTTATTGTTTCTAAATTCTAAATTTTTATAAAATTTAATCAATATGTGTATGTGTGTGTAAAAGAGAGAAATGCATGTGCATTAACTGGCTTTATTCACGGCAAACAGCCTTTCAATGTAATTATTGCTATCAGATATCTAATGGTGTAAAAGCTTCTTCATCCGTCCTCCAATAAAACACACACAAAACACAAGTAGGTCATAATGCACATTATTGTAAGGTGACCTTCAGCAATTTCTCCGTCTCCAACCTTAAGTGTATGACCAATATTCAGAAGTATTAGAACATTTACATTCCTTATTTAAACCACTTATAAAACAGCAATGCACCATGTGTAGTTAACTCATTTGGAATTATTTGAATTATGCTTTACCACGAACAACACAACATGTACAGTTCACTCAGTTGCTATGAAGTGATTGAATGCCACCCCCACAAACGTCAAATTTTTCAAGCTTCTTTAATTATTCACTTAAGTTTTCAATACTCAGCACAGCTGCATGCCTAAAAAGCATGCATCTATCTATCTGTATCTATCTATCTATCTATCTATCTATCTATCCATCCGTCTGTCTGTCAGTCTGCCAGTTTGCTCATCTATTTACAAACAAACATATTTACATGCAAACACAGTGATTCACTGCTAGAAATTTCCATGCATCCATTGATGTGGGGCGGTGTGTGTGTGTGCATATTCAAATACATACACAATGACTCATTGCATTCAGGGTCATTTGCTAGGTGGAGTCTATATTTTTGTCTCTTTTCTTTTTCCTGCTGGTCACATGCTTTGCGTTATTCCACACTGATAAGCAAATACCTCTAGACGTGTGCTTGACTGTAACAATCTTGTCAATACAGTGAAAGCCGGTCAGGCAGGCAGAGCACAGCGAGGCGAAGAGCATGTCGACTGTGCAGAAACACAGTAGATACATGACTCTGTATAAATATTTGAAATTGGGTTGTTGGCTATTTGTCTCAGCATTTATAGGCTTGCATTGTTGAAAGCATTCCAGGAGGGTTTTAGGGATTTTAATCCTGTCATATAAAATAAAAGTCAGAGTTAATTATTTTATATATATATATATATATATATATATTGTGGTGTAACTCAACGAGATCTTTATAACACTCAAAATGGGTATTATATCAGTTGTATGAATCAATAACATGTCTTAAAAATATGATATTTAACTGCTTATGATCAAAATATTTAATGCAATGCAATGATAATTGAGAGATGAACAAGTAAACATTCCTCAAAAAGCCTGATGATCATATTTGATACTCATATTTGAACATGACTTTGCAGTTCAACAGGTTTTTCAAGTTTAGCTCAAGCTGATAATGATACAGTGGTGTTCTTTTACTTCATAGCATCCTTTTAACACAACTGTCGATGGTTATGCTGTTTCTGCTATTTGCATCAGAACAACATCAAGAAGAGCTTTGAAATGATTGACTCAACTATAAGCAGTGTTTCCTGTGGGTAGGGAACTTTCACAGCTGTGTCTGTTGTCTAGTCTAGTTCTTTGTCCACCTTGTCAGCTGTCATTTCAGAGAGAGTCATTTCAAACTAGAATAGACTCCCCTCAAGCTAGAGATGAAACCCCTCACCTTGGAAGCGCTTCTCTGTGTTTAACTCTTCAGCTATCATGCCAACCAATCAAATATTAACAGTGTTTTGTCTGTTATTATAGTGTAATCATGTACTGGATATTTGACTATAATTAATAATGTATACATTTTTGCACAGTAATGCTGAAAATAAGAAATAGTAAGATAGTAAAACAGAAAAAAGTAAAACCAACAAATAATTCTAATATTAGCCACAGTATATCTGTTGAAAAAGATTTCTTTCAAGGCAAAGTTCTAAGATTATGCAACCCAGTGTCAGTTTCAGTTCCTTTTTTACAGTTCCTTTTTTCTTGTTACATTTCTAGATTTAAGTACTGAGTAAAAGTAATTAACTGCATGTAATTACTATATGGTTATTTGGCTTAGGGTTATTTGCATTTTAACTTTGCATAGTTTATTGTTATTATAATAGTACATGTGTAACAAGGACACCTTAAAATATAGTGTCACCTTAATTTATTTTAAATGTGCTAAATTCTTTCAATTACAAATACATGACATTTCAATAGAAATTATATTAAAGTACACTACAATTATGAATTTACATTTTACAATTTAATTCCGATGTGCTATAGTCCAACTTTAACTGAATTTGATAGAAATAAGCTAAAATTCAGTACATTTTAGTTTATTTGTGATTAACATGCAGCTATGTGCCTGAAACATTACATTCAGTTCACACTTAAGGCCCAATCCCAATTCTATTTTCTACCCCTTTGCCTACCCCTCGCCCCTTCCCCTTGCCCCTTGAAATGAAGTAGAAAGGGGAAGGGTTACAAATTTTCCCCTAAGAAATTGGACACCACTACTACACTGTTATACGTCATCATCCATTGTCACTAGCTGCTAACGTTACATCAGAGGACATGCGCCGATGTAAGCACTGTTCATTTACATGTACACATATGGCCGTAAACAAAACAAAACAATGCGTTACCACATGCAGTCGAGTCACCAGGTATACACGACAAAAAAATATATTTCCTAATATTGTGCAATCAGTGCTATCCGCTAGCAAACTTTAGCAAAGGTTGCATGGTAATATACATATAATGAAAAATTGTCATAATAATCCTTATTAATGGCAGAAATTACTTGCATTTATGGGTCTGCTTGCTCGAGTGAGCAGACATGTTGGAAATTTTTCTTAGTCCTTCGTTTGAAGTGAGGTCCCGAAAAATCTTCGTTTTGAGGGCTATCTAGCCCTTCCCCTTCCCCTTCCCCCTCCAACCAAAAGAGAATTGAGACAAGGGAAACTTGGGAAAGTGTAGGGGTAAGGGGTAGAATTGGGATTGGGCCTATGTCATTTATGTAGTATATACTCTTTTAAAAAGTATGCTAAAGTGGCTTCTTTTTAACAAGGTGTTGTTGTTTACATCGTTTCATTCAAATCATTTTGCATTTGGAAATAAATAGGAACAGTATATGAATGGTATATGTGCAGTCTTTATTTTGACATGCCGTGTTTGTTTTTAAATGATTTTATCAGGAGTTTTACCAAGGAGAGTTTGAAAATGTAATTAACAACTGAACGTAATTGAAATGCACATGCTGACTGATCCACCGATGTGCTTCATTTTGCTAGATAAGGATGGAACCAGAGCAGCAAATTCAAAGCCAGAGCAAGACTAATGATCTGGCCTTATCTGGACAATCAAAAGCACCGGCAGATACATCTTCATCCTCCACATCAACTCCTGCCCCTTCTACACCACCGACGGCTCCAGCCAGGCCACGTCGGCCTCAAAGGAGCCCACGAGTGGAAGGATCTATCGATGTATCCGAGCCCAAACCTCCAGAATCTCCTAAACCACAGCAGCTGAGTAACCAGGCTGAACCGACCAGCCCCAATAGCTCCAAACACCCCTCAGAACCTCAGTCTCAACTCAATGTTGATCATGGACCTCCAAGTTTGGCTGGACAGAAGCTTTCAGGACATACTGCAATGTCTCGCAGCCACATTGCAATGAGGGCTGCTTCACTTCCTCAGGCCCCGTCATACAGACCACCACCTACAGATCCCGTCTTTCACCCGCAGAGGGCCCTGTCTGTCGCTGGGACTGCCGACACTCAGCCACAGGTGGTGGAGGATTTCAGGTATGATTTTAACAATGTAGCTCAATTAAAAAATGTTGCATTATTGTTTCAGTTTCAGTGGCAATTATATTTTTGGGCCAAGAGTGAAAATATTACAATGAAAAGTTTGCAATATTAAACCTATAGAACTGACTTTTTAGTAATTGACAATGTGCATAAATAGTGTAGAAGTCAATTTCTACCACTAAATAAAAAGTAAAAAATAATGGTGACTTTATCTCACATTCACATTTTCCATCAGAAACATATACTCGCAATTGCAAGAAAAAAGAATAGAAATTTCCCACAATTCTGACTTTTTATCTAACTTTGTAATTGTGAGTTTATATTTTGCAATTCTGCAAGTTCTAAAATGACCTCTTAGATGTCAAAACATCCAGGAACATCTCAATTCATGACATCTTTAAAAATCAATCTTGGTGAAAGTGGATGGAATATTTCACCAACAGAAACCAACTGTTAAACTGTTGAACTTAAAGGTCTTTATCAGCCAGTTCAAAAGTGTTTTGCTTTAGTACAAACTAAATTTTAGATTGCGAAGTGCAGGCTGAACCGTAGCCTACCTGCACTTCTACTTCCACATTCCACATTATTATGGCTTGCAGCATTCAGAGTGTCTACATATAGTTTAAGAATTTATTAAATCTTTGTTGAATAAAAGTATTGTTTTCTTATACTGACCCCAAAACATTTCAACAGTCTGTTTCCCCATTAACCTGCCGCAGTCCATTGTGCTTAATGGAACTGTAAATAAAATCCAAAAGGCTTTGCTTGTGTATCTGTTTGTTGGTTCTTTATTCTTTTAACATAAACATGCCATTTACACTACATATAGTTATTAAAGATGCATAATAGTGATTCAGTTTGATGCAAATAAAGGTGACTTGACTTTATTTATTTTATATAAGAACTATGGCAACGTATCCAAGACGTATCCCAACCTACCTGGAAAGCCACAGTACTGTTCAAAGTTTTAGACACTCATGTAAAAATGCTGTAAAATGAGGATGCTTTCAAAAATAATGCCATAAATAGATTTAATTTATCAATTAACTAAATCAAATAAAGATTTGGTATTACAGTATATTATTGGTATTACAGTACACTTGCACATAGTTTTTCAGGTAGGTTTTTTGAAGCATCTTGGATACGTTGCCATAGTTCTTCTGGATGTAGTCTGTCTCAGTTCCAGACAGACTGATGCTGATCAGATCAGATCTCTGTGTGGAGCACTGGCTGTTGTCCGACTCCTTGTGCAGACAATGATCTCGCTGCATTATTACAGTTAATGTTTGGAAATGTAAACTGATATTTTACATTAAAACCATAAAACCATTTTTTGTTGGTGAAAATACTAGTTGCCTAAGACTTACTATGATGATTTACTAACACATTTAACTGCGAAGGAGTGATGTGATGTGATGTGGCACGACAAAACGAGGTTGCTTTTGTGAGTGTGCAGTGTTGAGTGTAACTGTCCTGATGATGTTCTTACTCCCATTACATTTCTTTAATTTGTTGATTCACTAACATGCCGCAAGGATTGTTGTTTGCACACAGTCTTTGCATGCTGTTTCTAAATGAAAAAGATGAGTTATAGAGCAACAGTCACAGCTTTGTTATTTCACTGTCTCAACTAAAGATGTTCAGCAGTGAGTTACAGGAGAAAAGAAAATGCTCGCATTCACCTTATAATACAGTTGCATAATAATGCTGTTGGATGCGGTGCCTGATTACAACCAGCAGTAGAGACTTGAACATGTGTACACAGATGACTGCTGTTCTCTAATGTCTCTTTCTGCCAAAAGGATGCACATTATCACGTGGAACGTGGGCTCAGCCATGCCTCCCGAAGACATCACTTCATTACTGGGGCTGAATGTTGGTGATGGGAACACAGACATGTATATTATAGGGTGAGATTTCCATTGAGAGCCTCTGCGTTTTTAAATGAATGAAAAGTGACCACAGATGCATGCTCGGAAATGTTCCTACTGACAATTTTTTTTTTTAAATGTTGAAAATGTTTTTTGTTGTTGTCATATACAAAGGTTACTGTTGAATTTTTAACAGTAACCTTTTTTTTGGTAACCTTTTGAAAGTGTATGTTATATAATTTTATTTAAATATTTAATATTAGTCAAAAGGTATTTTCTTTTTAAATCATGTCCTCTGCAACAACCATTCCTTTTAGTTGAATATTACAGGGTTGAAGTAAAAAATTATTATTATTTTTTTTTTTTAAAGAAGCCTCTTGTGCTTACAAAATACAGTGAAAATATTATGCAATATTATTACAGTTCAGAATAACTTTTTTAATATGAGAATTATTCAAAACTTTAATTTATTACTGTGTCTAAACAGTAATATTTCAGAAATCATTCTAAAATGCTGATTTGCAGCTCAAGAAACATTTCTCATTATTATAGATGTTAAAAACAGCTGTTTGAAGATTCTACTAAGAATGTAAAATTCTAATTATCAGTTCATGTAAAACAGAAACCTCTTGTGACATTATAAATGCCTATTTAAAGTATTTATTTCTTCAAAAAGAGACAAAGTCTTACTGAGTGTGTGGTCAAGAAGACTTCTTGTAACGGGTTTCAAATTGCATGATTTAAGGAAAGCATGGTATTTTAATTTCAATACCAACAAGAAAGATCATGAGATTTTTATAAAACTTTATTTAGGATCCTATTAATTACATCAGTAGGAACAGTAGTAATACACTGTCAGTTTTTGTGAAGCAAGATTTCATCAAAATAGATTCAGTTAGTATGTTATAATGCAATAACGTGAAGGTCATAATCTAGGACATGACCTACATAAGCACACAAGAGATACAGTATAATCTACCGCCTGCCTTGAGGTCTGTTCTACGTCTCCGTTCTGATATTTTTCTGTCCTTTAATTTCAGCTTCATCTCATGTCTTTATTTTCTTCCACCCTATCTCAGCTTACAGGAAGTGAACTCAATGATCAACAAACGACTGAAAGATGTTCTTTTTACTGACCAGTGGAGCGAGGTCTGCATGGACGGTCTCAGCCCCTTTGGATATGTACTGGTCAGTAATGTTCCCTTTAAACACACACACACATACATACAGTTGTCATTAGAGCTTCAGGGGTCACATTATGTAACAGTGACTGGCTGAGTGGCTGAGGATGAAAATCTCTTTGCTGGTCTTGCGGCTCATGTTTCTATTTTCTATCAGTTAGACTCCTCCTCATTTTATCTGGCTTTATTTTCTGTGTGGAAAAATAATCTCCTTTGAAAATAATGTTGCATACTATACATTTTTGCTTTATTTGTGTTTCTGCACTAGTTGAATTGCAGGGTAAGTAGTAGGCTAGAATTCTGAACATCTCTCTCTGGAAGGGTGTTAAAAATCTGCTTAATCACACTGGAAGTAGAAGGTCCAGTGGAGCCCACTGCATCGTTTAAGCATCATTCATATACTATTGTAGTTTTTGGTTGTTGTTGTTTTTTTTTTTTCTGTTGTCACTTTATCTTTAATGAGGTTTTATTGTGCTGTCATTGTTATTATAATTTTTTTTAAATATCTACATTTACATTTTAATTTATTAGTTTTAGAAAAAAAAAGAAAGGAAAGTGAATTATTTAGCAACTTCTATTCCTACAAAAACAAATACATACTGCACAGTTTATAAACAATTTGTGTGATTTTAATGTTATTTTACACTATTGTAGTATTTATTAAAATGAATTATCATTTATTTTTATTTCATTTTATATTTTGTTGTAGTCATTTATATTTAATGTTTTTGTGTTAAAATTTTATTATTTTATGTTTTAAATATCTCTACTTTGCTTTTAGCTTTAGTAATTTTAGTATTCAAATTCATTTTATTTCAGATAATTGACAGGCCAGTATTTTTTAAGTTGGGTTCTAATATTTCTACTTTATGTAAGGGTTATTTCAATTAACGAAAACAATCTATTCTATTTATAAATGTTTGGTTTTAGTTTTCTTTAGAATTGACTTTCATTGCACTTATCTCCTGTGGACTCTGTGTGTGTTTGTGTCTGTAGGTCACTTCTCAGAGGATGCAGGGAATGCTGCTGCTGGTCTTCGCCAAGTACTTTCACCTGCCGTTCCTGAGAGGCATTCAAACACAAACCACTCGCACCGGCCTCGGCGGCATCTGGGTACGTTATCTGCACTTAGACCTTTTCACAGCCATTTCTCTGGGTGCAATCTCACACATCCCTTTCTGATGTAAATGTCGGAAGAAATTTGGTGGAATGCTACGTTTCTGTATCTGAATGTCTCTCAGCTGATATGTCTACCAATTTATTTTATCCTCATGTGCAGATATGAAAGGTTACAGGAAGCTGATTACGAGGTTCTGTCAAATATCTCATGCTGTTCGTTACTAAAATATTAATAATGTGCTGAACAGATTGTGAATAATGATAAACGCACCTCTCGCAGGAAGAATTACGGTTTCAAATTTTATAACAAAGTTAATGATTGAACTACCGAAGCCAGACTGTTTTTCCTCTGGGTATTAATAGGTTATAAAGTAAAATCCAAGTCACATTCATTTGAATTCATAGTGCATGATTGAGCATAAGCAGTCTCTAAAAGGTTTGATGAAAATGGCAGGATACTCAAAGCTACAAATAGCCAAGTGCAACATGTCCTTGACAATATTGTGATTATCCAATCACATTTCAAGAAAGAATTCACAGTTTTTGTGAAGTTTAGGCTTACAATCAGTGCTTGTACATCAGTGTCAGTCAGATTTTAGGCATTACTCATGGGTATACAGTAGTTAGGTTTAGGTGTAGAAATATGGTCAAGGCTATATTTTTGCATTAAAAGGTTGTTCCAGGGTCAACAAAATATGCTGACCTAGGGACACATTGAACTTAGCAAAATCAGGAAGTGCTGAAGCCTTTATATATAAAAGTGTTTTTTACACATTAATAATGTATTTTAGGACACCTTAAATACCTATAAATAAATGTAAGTTGTAATGCATTGTAATTATTTATCACTGCACTTTTAAAACGTATAATGCATTAAAACACCTGAAAAACAGCCCATTTCAAATGGGTCACAACAAGGAATATAAAAATACATTTTAATAGTTATTAACGAAAATAATGCATTGCAACAAACATAATAAATACCATTATAATCCATTATATATAAACGCTTCAAGTAGTGTTGTTTCCTGTAAATTGACACTAATCTCATATAAAAATGTTTAAATACACTGCATTAGTAAAAAAACTAAATCTTGAAACATGTGAAACTATGAGAATTGTTTGTGGCTTATTTCCTAGCTGCTACATGGCCAATAATATAGAGATGTATTTAAGTAACTGAAATAGTTAGTAGGATATATTGATAGATATGCTGTGACATTTTGACATTCACTCGGTTTGTCTCATAATTCAGAACAGAACAGTTTCATCAGAGGTCTCAGATCTAATGACTGATTGCCATGGTTACCGCACACCTGTTCTGTATTTTGATTAATTAGTTACCATTTCAGTTCTGCTCGTCTGAGTCAAGTTTTTCCTGCAGTTTTAATGGAAAGATCAAATTTAAATTGATTTAAATGCATGTATATCACAAAATTCTGCACATCCACCAACCCTTGTGTATATATTACATTACTTTAAACATACTTTACCATATACCATTCCTTGTGTCCAATTAAAAGAGTCAAAGTCTATATACTATTGCAGTCTTGGTAACACTTTAGAATAAGGAATACATATTTACTGTTTTCCCTGAAAAAGAAGAAGAAGAAGAAGAAAACCCCTCATAGTTTGCTGCTTGTAATAGTTAGTAAAGTAGTTTTTAAGTTTAGGTATGGGTTAGGGTAAGGGATGTGTTCTATAAGTACTCATAAACAGCCAATTTTTTGCACAACATATTTGGGGAAGAAACAGTATGGTTTCTAAGGTGATCAGGACATGAGAAAAATAACAGCGTAGAAAAATGAACTGATCTCTGATCCTCTTACTCTTTAGGGGAATAAAGGAGGCATCAGCGCTCGAATGAACGTGTTTGGTCATTCAATCTGTTTCTTGAACTGTCATCTGCCTGCACACATGGAGAACTCAGACCAGCGCATGGAGGACTTCGAAAGCATCCTGCAGCAGCAGCAGTTTGAAGGACAAGCAGCTACAGGCGTCCTGGATCACGAGTAAGACACACACACATGCATGTTCGGGTTTTTTTTTTGAGAAAAGTGTGGACATTCGGTTTTTATACTGTACAAACTGTATCTGCTATTGCCCTACACCAGCCCTACAAAACCCTACATGAAAATTTCAATACACTCCATTCTGTTCAATTTAGAGGTGTTTTGAAATTGAGGACATGGGGTGATGTCCTGAAAAGTCACCATCTCTTTGTAATGCCTATGTCATATCTATGTAATTATACAAATTACATACAAATATGTCCTCATTTGTCACAAAAACACATGCGCGCACGCACATGCGTGCTATACTATTAATGTATAGACACATTATTACTGCAGCTATATTTGATTCCAATCAGGACCTTAAGAAAGTGTGCCAAAATTATTTGCACATTTATTATAATTCATAATTATTTATCTCACCAACAGATGGTGCCGTTGTATTATATTTCCCCCCAGGGAAGCATTTCTCAGCTATTTTTGCCTCTGGTCCCAGTTTTTAAATTAGACATAAAGTCATGACCCAACTTGTTTTTTATGCAAAATTAAAATAAAACAACATGTATCTAGAATAAAATATTGAGGAATAATATTTTGATATTGCAATGACAAGGCTGAATATTTGAATTGTTTCTTGTACGTGTTCAGTGCTGTTCATGCTGGCACACAATCTGTCCATGATGGCATATGTGTTGTTTTTCCTGCTTCTACCAAGAGACCAATTAATTCACTACAAAATAATACCATGCAGTCTGATCAAAAGCCAAAAGCAAAGAAATCGTGAATGTTATGGGTAATTTAGTGGTCAATTTAGTGCTCTTGTGTATGTTATTATACCATCTGCTCACACTCTGTTGATGGATAGATTGACTTTTTTTCAGCAAATTGTGAATTTGTATATGAATCAAATTGTTCAATGTATCAACAATGTGTAAGATTTGTTGTGTTTTCTCATGGGATTGGGTTAGTAGTGTTTGTTATGATTATGTGACACAATCCATGATGGAAGTTAATTAAACTAACCTTATGATCTTGAAATTGATATTGAAAACTGTATGATGTGACTTATGGATAAATGTTTGCAGTGTGGTTTTCTGGTTTGGAGACCTGAACTTTCGAATCGATGACCTGGATATGCAAGTTGTGAAATCAGCCATTGACAATAACAAGCTGTCCACATTATGGGAAAAAGACCAGGTGAATTCTTCTAAATGTCTAAGACCATGTTTTCACAGATGATATCATAGATGTCAATATTTTGAAAATATGAAATGCCATTGAAGTCAGAGAGTCTGTTTTGTACAAGGAACTGGGTGCCTTTTAGTTTTGGTCATGATGCTGAAACAATGCAATGTAAATATGTTTGTTTAATTTATATTTTTCCCTGTGTTATTATTATTAACATTGACACTAATTGTAGTATTGTCCTCTCTGATTCTTCTCTCTCTGCGTCTTGCAGCTGAACATGGCTAAAGACAGTGAGACTGTGCTTGAAGGCTTCCACGAGGGGCCACTTAAATTCCCTCCTACGTATAAGTTTGATGTGGGTACAGACACATATGATACCAGGTAAAGAAATTTTTATACATTTAGATACATAATTTCTGCATGCTTATAACCAGATTCAGATGGACTGAAAAGAGATAAGATTTTTTTCTTTTCACATACAGGCAGTACACTCATATATGTACAAAGCATAATAAATCTCAGTCTAATTTTTTATTTATTGCAGAATTGAATTTTATAGTACAATAAACTGTACAAAAAAAATAAAAATCTGCAAAAGTTTGTTTCCCCCGCTAATAAAAATCATTATTTCAATATTTTATCTCACAATTACATGTTTAAAAATGTGAGATATGAACTCTCTTCTGAATTTTTTTTTTTTTACAATTTTAATACACGAATTATGAGATAAAAACTTGCAAAAATGTAAGAAGAAACATTCTGTCATTTTCTCACAAAATATAAAATAAGTTTATTTCACGCAATTGACAAAAAAGGTTTATACACACAAAGATGTTTGTCAAGTTTATATTATCAAAAAGTAAGAATTATGAGACATATAGAAAATAGGAACGCAGTTTTAAATGCAGGTTCTTTTTTTATTCAGTTACAGAAACAAGCTTCCATAGTTCAAGTAAATTTCAATAGGCCATATATTGTATAAGCAAATATATACTGCTATTCCTCCAATCTGCGTTAATCTGTAGTTATTTAGTAACCTATAACCTAAGTTTAGTTATAGCTACTGTTATTATTGCATTGTTATTTAAGTGAATCTTTATCTTTCTTAGTGGTAAAAAGCGTAAGCCCGCATGGACTGATCGTATTCTTTGGCGGTTGAGGCCGATGGCTCAGGTCAGCAACAGCATGTCGAAGCGCAGCTCCTTGTCAGGTCTAACCAGCGGAACTCGAGTCTCGCAGCACTTTTACCGCAGTCACATGGAGTACACAGTCAGCGACCACAAGCCCGTCTCCTCTATTTTCACTCTGCAGGTAAGCACGTTAACATTATAACGACTAATTCCTTTTTTTTTAGGACAAGAGAGATTGAGTACGACGAGATTCGCTCACCATCAGACCATCCAAGATGTAAATGAATTTGAATCTTCTTGGGAACAGAATTACATTACAAATGTAGCATTACATCATTTGCACACCACTGCAGTGAATGGGTGCCGTCAGAATGAGAGTCCAAACAACTGATAAAAACATTTTGACGGCACCCATTCACTGCAGAGGATCCATTGGTGAGCTAAATTTCTCTAAATCTGTTCCTGTAAAGATACAAACTACATCTTGCTAGCCTGAGTGTGATTTACATTTTCAGCAAATATAATTCCTTAATGCCAAGCTACACATTGAATACTTTCATGAATGTACTAGGCTGCTGTATGAATGTATACTTAGTGAGAGTAACTTTCATGATGAGTTTGCACAATGTGTTTAACGCGATGGCTCTTGCAGTTCCCATACAGGGTGGACATGCCTTTAGTAACACTCTTTGTAGAGGATGAATGGAGAGAGATATCCGATGCAGTGGCCAAATTCAAGGTGGCACCCAACTTTGCTCGAAGCTCTTGGGACTGGATTGGGCTTTACAAGGTTATTTCATTAATTTCAGTACTGAGGATTTAGATCTATATAATTTATAACATGTTTGTCACTTGATTTGTGTACAAACATGTATTTTCACAGGTTGGGTTTAAACATCATAAAGACTATGTGAGTTATGTTTGGGCCAAGCAGGAAGAGTCTGATTTCTTAAGACAGGAGCACCAAGTAAGAGCAAATCATACATCCATTTAACTGCAAGAAAAAGACATTCACTTGTGGTCATTAAGTCACATGTTGAAACTTGTGAATTTGAATTAAGAGTTTTTGATTCGGAATCTTCAGGTGATTTTTACAGAGGAAGAATTGCCAAAGGATTCTGGGGACTTCATACTGGGTTATTATAGCAACAATATGAGCTCTATTGTGGGCGTCACTGAACCATTCCAGGTAATCTCAATCTTAATTCATCTTAATTCGTAATTCTCAATATTTGCATAACTTGTTTTGCATTTAAATAAAAATCTCAGTAAGACATTATCGAGAGGTAAAGAGGGACAACGTCTAGGTTATGAACGTAACCCACGTTCCCTGAAGGAGGGAACGGAGACGTTACATATGGGAACTCGCCAGAGAGACCAATTGCCTAT
>JAUCMS010000095.1:22177116-22200500 GCA_032357445.1 Enteromius radiatus | reverse complement strand
TGGTCACAGACCTTATTTACTGCAGTTATTCAAAAGTCAATGGAAAAATTATTTTTGTGTTTTGTTGAGGCATTCAGGATAAAGATGAAAAAATTGTGGCTTGGCCTACAAAAATTCATAATTATTGCAGCGTTTCTATTGGGGTTTTATTTTCAAGATGGGACTTCCTTTATTAGAGAGGCCATATTGCATGTTGCAGTTTCTCTCAGTTAGCCTAATAATTTTTGCTTCCAACCTAACTTTTGTTTTAGTTCTGGCCCCCAAATCCCCCTGTAAAGCAATTCACAACCAACTTTCCAGTTTATCCTAGCAGTCATGACTTGATATAGGGTTGACCTTTATGAGCAGGAGCAGTCAGCTGTGATCTGTGCTGTCTCAGCACATCGAGTTTCCTCTGCTGACGACACCATCATCTGTCCCTGCTCCAGCTGAATGATGTAGATACATCAGTACAGTAGATACAGTGTTTCACTATCATTAAAAAAACACCTTTTTAGTGTACAGAAGGGGTGTCAAACGGAGCCCTGCAAAGTTTAGTTCCAACCCTGCTCCAACACACATACTATATGCCGTTTTCAATTAACTGGTTGATTAGCTGGATCAAATGTGTTTAATTAGGGTTGCATCAAAACTCGGCAGGAATTGAGTTTAACACCCCTGGTGTACAGCTATGAATAATATGAGTTTCTATACCTTTCATAGCTGATATTATGATACAGAAAAGTTTTTTTTTTCAAATTAAGTGTAATAGCGATTTATATATGTTTATATATCTCCTACTAATCTTGCTTTAAGTGCTCATTAGTAAAATAATAGCTGGACCAGTCACATTAGTGCTTCAGGCTTTTGCATGCAGAATCATATTCATATTTTGCTCTTCAGAAACACAGCTCTACAGTTACACTGTACCAGAGAGCAACCATGAATAGCATGTGTGCTCAACTTACATCTAGCGTGCTTGTTTTCCAAATTTAAATATTAATCACGGCACATGCCCCACTGCCAAGGGAACACCCTAGTGTGTATCAGTTGCTTATATTTATATCTTGCTTCATATCAGTGGCTTGTACAGTACTGATATGTGCTGACTGCTGTGAAATAATGTATTGGAACTTTTACTGAAAGTAAGTGTCAACTAAATTAAAGGTTAGATCATAAACTCTCAGGCAGTCCCACGTAAAAAAATAAAATACAATAAATTATGATAGTATTGGTTTAACAAAACAATTACAGCTAGTCACAGGAAACCAAAAATCCACCTTTCGTGGAATGTTATCACTTATTCTAGTAACTTTGAACTTAGTGAGCAGAAATAATTTCTGACCTTCACAACCATCAGCTCCATTTGGAAGTTTCACATACCGGCTATTATTGCATCATCCACAGTTATCTGAAAGCCTGAAGCCATGTGACAAAATAGGAGCAAGAAGACACAACACTACACAGTGTTTGATCCGAATGAAATTTCCATTGGAAATGCACAAAGCGGTAATGCAGACCTAAAATAATCCAATCAATAGGAAAAAACTAAACATTTAAACACTTGAATAAGACCATCACAATTAAAAATACCACATGCAGTGCCTTGATGCATATATTTACCAGAGCACTTTTATAATAAGATCTGCGATGTTAACATATATGTATAATTTACTACCATGCATTGAAACATATTTCATAAGTGTCAGCTTAGGTCATCAAGGCCAAAAAAAATAAATTAATAAACATTAACTAAATTTGTGTTGGGCAACAATTAATAACGATTAACACATTATAATATATGTGTGTGTAATGTGTATATTTCTTATAAGAACACACATACAGTACATATTTTGAAAATATGTACATGTATTTACACTTGCAATCAGAAATATTCAACCCCTAAAGAATTTGAAGGATTTACAAATATAAATATTTTCAAAGTGCAGGATTCTGCTTCTTAATGAGTTTAGCGACACATAAAATCAACACAGAAAATGTGTGATGTAGTATTTGTGTGTAACAGTATATTTTGTTAAGATCGCCATGTCACAATTATTCAACCCCTGTTGTTTTTAAAGCTTTCTGACAGTTTTTATGGCCTGAAGTGGAGCTGAAACATCATTAAGCCTTTGGGAACTCTATAACAATCCTTAATTTGCTTCAGCTGTGATGCATATATAAACCCCGACTATGAAGGTATTCAAGGTGAGTTGCAATCATGGGAAGAACAAAGGAGCTTCCACAAAATCTGGGTATAAGAAGATTTCCAAAAGATTTAACATTACAAGAGACACCATTGGGAGCGTTATAAGGAAGTTTAAAAATCATGGAACAGCTGCAAACTTGCCTGGCCTTGGAAGAAAGCTCACAATTTCATCAAGGGCCCTTAGCAATTTAGTCAGGACAGCTAAGAAAACCCCGTGTGACTGCAAGTGCTTCAGTAGCAACTATAAGACATGCACTTCATGGCCGGACCCCAAAACGCACTTGAGCTCAAGGAACATCAGGAGTAGAATATGCCAGGAGGAATTTGAATAAAACTGGGAAAGTTCTATGGACTCATGAAAACAAAGTGGAACTTTTTGGACGTATGGACCAGCTGTATGTCTGACGTGAAAAAGGTCAGGCTTATGACCAGAAGAATACCATCCCCACGGTCAAGCACAGAGGTGGGTCGATAATGATGTGGGGCTGTTTTTCTGTGGCAGAAACTGGCAATCTTGATTGTGTACTTGGCATCATGGATTCCCAGAAGTACCAGGTCATTTTGAAGAAGAACGTGATGTTTTCTGTTGACAAATTAAACCTTGGTGATCATTGGATCTTCCAGCAAGACAATGATCCCAAGCACACCTCCAAATCAACCAAAGCTTGCTTGGGGAAAAGATGCTGGAGAGTCCTGGAGTGACCTTCTCAGTCACCAGATTTAAATCCAAATGAAAATCTCTGGTGGGATTTGAACTTCAAAGTTAAGTCAACTTCTGTTGTCAAACTAACTCAAATATGTATCAATAAGTTTTTTTTTTTTTCATTTGTTTTCATTATCTTTCATCAACATCAATATATTGTCTCTATTGAGGTGAGGGGGTTGAATATTTCTGATTGCATGTGTATGTATATATTAATATTAATATTATTTATATGCTATATAAATATATTAAACATATTTTTCTTAAATATATAAATGCATGGGTGTGTATTCCTGTCTACATAATAAACACATACAATACACACACTCACATACATATTATGTACACAAAACTGGATGTGATTAATCATGCTAAAATGCTAAAATGAATAAATACAATTTTAATTATAAATTAATAAATAAATAAAAATACCAAAAATACAAAATAAACAAACAAATAAAATGAATAAGCAAATATATTTAATTAATTAATTCAAAACTGTTCCCTACACTCAGCAGTCACATGCTTTCCTCAGCTGTAATATTGGAGCGGTATGTATATTGAGATATGCTGAGAGAAGAACATGCTCATGAAAGAGCACTGAGACACAGGTCAGAATGTCAAGAAGTAAATATCACTGCATGACATACAACTGGACAAAAGGTGGAAAAGACCAAAGCATTTTTAACTTTTCTATGCACATACATAAAATATGCTAAAGAAGAGGGAAACCGTTTTTATGATTAAAATCCAGCAAAATCACAACATGGAGACACGTGCAGGGGTGTGTGTCAGACTCCTCACTGTCTTTGGTCTCTGAGCATCCAATCAGGACGTGGAGAGACGGGTGAGGTCTGTGGGGGCGGAGCTTGGATGCATGGGAATGTGTACGTTTGTCTTCTCTCACACGAGGCTAGAACACACTCTCTGGAGGGGGGTGAGGGTGGGTTTGGATGTTGATCCAGTGCCATATCCTCACTCCCTTGTAGGGCCTCCAATTCCTGTGGTAATGGCCCCTCCTGTGGTATAGTCTTACGTAATCTTTGCATTAAACACAAATTCTACTGAAGTACCGAAGTTGTATAACTAACAATTTAGTGCAGAAAATGTAGCTTATAAAATAGATCCCTCTAGCTCTAAAATCTGATTGGATGGAATGAGACATTCAAAACTGTTGTCAAGTTGCCAATATACGCATTACTGATCAACACATGAACTTAAATAAAAGACAGTACCTGCTAGTCAGGCCTGCCACTCCCTGAAATACTGTAACATTACATTATGTAACTTTTGTTGTTCAAAAAAACAAAAACAAATGTTGTTGGACCCCAAAATGGAAAGTTTGTCATTAATAACTGACCTCCATGTTGTCCTTGGAACACAATTTAATATATTTTGAGGCTTGTGACTGTCCCATTGACTGCCAAGTCAATAGCACTGTCAAGGTCCAGAAAAGTATGAAAGAATGTCTCCATCTGCCATCAGTGGTCCAACCATAACATTAGGACGTGACGAGAATACTTTTTGTATGGAAATAAAACAAAAATATTCAACAATTAGGCTCTATAATGTTACCGTAGTGCCATTTTGGAGGGTATCACTTTTCTCTCTTTCATGTCATGTTGTCGATATTGCTGACTTGATTGCGAGATACTACTTGAACTGAACTGGATGATGACATCACTTAATTCAGCGATGCCTTTAACTGAAAATTCAGAGTTTACTATTATCCTTGACACAATAATTTCCTATTTAATACTGTAAATACACAATCTCTATTAAAACACTATGTTACGTGTCAGCCATGTGGTGTCTAAACATTTGGGTTTAAAATTGTGTTTGAAATGTCCACATTACTTGGATGAGTAATGCGTGTCGACACGGTTAAACTTCACAAACTCCATTTAAAGATGGCCCCAACAACCTTTTTATAGAATTATACGAGTGACAGTATCATGGGAATGACTCTGTGACATTGAATCACAGGACTATTTTTATTCCACTCATTGGATATCCCTTTAATACCAAGCTAACATTGTCTGAACCAGTATGAACTTGGATGCTTTCCTAGTTTATTTAGGTTTTTATAGGTCAGCAGATATTAAGTTAGCATTTATTGTACTCAGCCGTATTAAGAAGCAAGCATTTCAGATGTGTTATTTCATTTTTAACATTAAATGTGTGCGTGTGTGTGTATATTTGACTATAAAATCACTAATATTGGCTTCAGTTTTATTTAAAGAGCCTTATTTTGGTGAGTTACCTATAGCATAAAAGCACCAACCAAGAATACAAGCTCAATGAATTAAACTCAGAAAAATGTATTTTTGCACAATGTGAACATAGTGCACACTGCCATCATCTGTCTGTATGATAGAATGAACAATTCACCCTGCAATCTGAATTTATGCTGTAATCTAAACAATACCACAAAAGTACACAGTTGGAATACAATTACAAAAATAAAAATCTACCTGTACAATGAAGAGCTGAAAAAAGAGACACAGAGAGAAAAAAAAAAGACACACATCGGCCCTTTTTAGTTTGCACAACATCATGAGCACCAACAGAGGAAAAGATCTTTATATCAGTGTATCAATATAAATATTTATGAACATGTACATAAAGGGAAAAGGCAGATATCCAAAATCATGGATACACGTCAGAACAACAAGGACCTTATTAGTATTATTTAAACTTAACTTGAACTTCCTCAGCTATTTCCACTAGCATCTACATCACCGCAACAAGCCTCTTAAAGCAATGTACATCTTGCAGTTATAAAATCCCATCAAAATACGAGTGCCAGCAATTCACCACAACATTTGCCTGACATTGTTCTCAATTGTGAAGTGAAAATGATTTCACTCTATATTACCAAAATACATCCTATTTTAGATCAAACAAATAGATTTTTTATGCTTTATAGTGACATTTCTCTTGAGGTACGAGTCCACTCTCTTATAAGAGCTGCACCTTCACATATTAGGATACATGGCATCTCCAAGACATCTGAGAATGCTGCTTGGTGCCATCATACAGAAATGCATTTCGGTTTCAATTCTGGCTCAGTGCCTTGCTCTGTCATTTACTTTATTTATCTATTAATTTAAAAAAATGCTTCTTTCTTCCTCTCAGCATTTGTCACAGCGTTTGTCCATTTCTTGTCCCACGCGTGCCAACAGCGCCGCCCTCATGGCCGAGTCCAGAATGTTCTTTTCTGCCACACGTTCCACAATAACTTCTGGCTTGTCCTCCTGGTTGATAAAAAAAAATCAGGCAGCTGAGATATGATATATATTTTATGTGAATGTAGTGCACATATGCAAATAAAGCCTGATATAATATATTTGTAATTGCAACTCATGATTTAACCATTTTATGAGATATAAACTTAGAATTTAGAGATGTAAACTTACAATTTAGAGATATAAATTCATAATTCTGAGAGGAAAAGTCACAATTACTTTTTAGTTTTGTCAAAAAAAGAAGAAAAAAGTGAGAAATACTAAAGAAAAAAAATGTAATCTTTTTAAGATAAACTCAGAATAGCAAGTCTAAATTCTGAGTTTGTATATCACAATTCAGAATGTGAGCAAAACACTACAAATTGGAAGATATTATATCGATAAAAATTTCCAAATTATGAGACACAAACTTGCAAATGCAAAAAGTTGCAATTACAGGTAGAAACAGGCTTCCATAAGTATCTTAATACGCCCCAATACAAACCTTGTGAACAATGAATGATGTTATTTGCCCATTGTCAGCTTGATAATCGAGCCAGAATAGCTCTGTGCCAGTGTTTTCTTGCTCTGTGCCGGAGCTGCTCTCATTCCAGTCCTCTGCCTCTGCGTTCACACCGGATTCAGATCCATCTGAAACAAAACCAATAATCCAAACATGAGCACAGTGGCATCAAACTCTAACATGACTCTACAAGTCAAACATTTGTTAATTATTATAATTATTTATTGTTTTAATTACTTCACCCTTTTTCATTCTGGCCCACAATATTTACAATTACTACCATTATAAATACTTATTTAACTAGTTCAGATCCAGATACATTATTTAATATCTTATGATTTATTCAAATATGTATTTTGTTTTAACTGTGTTGTTTTTATTTATTAAATATACAAAGTAAACATAATAGTAATGTCAAAGCAGTGGCTCTCATACAGGTGGGTCGCAGGTCGGTTCTGACATTAAATGCAAAGTAAAGTGAAAATAAACATAATGTGGCAGTATATACAGTATTTGACTTGTTATATGGCTATTACTAATACAACATTAAGCCCAGTGTTTGTAGGAGGTCTAGGGAAAGTAAATTACAATTCTTTGGACTTACAAAATGGTGTAAAAAAAATAAAACCAGTTGAAAACCATTTTACATTTAACTATGTAACTTACTCCGGTGACGTGGGTGGTACACCTGACGGTCGGGTCTTCGTGGACGCCGAGGGGTGTTGGTGTGTCTGCGCTTCTGTTTCTCCTTAGCTTGTTTTACCTCTCTGTCATAATCATCCCTGAAGAAAAATCAAATATTAATGTATAATTCACCTGTTGTACACAATTTACTATGTGCCTACCACTGTCCAAATGATGAAAAAGTTTTTATGCTGTCAAATGATTAATCATGATTAATCGTATTCAAATTAAAAGTTAATATATGTGTGTGTACTGAATATATTTATGTATTTAAAAATACACAAGCATACAGTTTATATTTTTAAAATATTTATATTCATACAATTTATATTATATAAAATATATTCTATATATAAACAATATTTTTCTTAAATATATACATGCATGTCTCTGTATTTATATCAACCCGTTACAAATATACATAGTGCATTATAAATAAAAAAATACATTTTATTTTTATTTTGGATGAGATTAATCGCTTCACAGCACTAGATTTATAGTTATAAATAGTTTATTTATTAATTTTTTTTTTTTGCAACTCATTGTGGTTCACCTCTGAAACCTTTACTTATTTGTATAAGGTAAACGAAAAAAAAAAACTAAGTTGTTATTAATATTACAGAATAAACATTATTAGACTAAAGCGGCTTAAGTTTACCAATCATTTAAACATATGTCTTATTAAGACTTGTATAAATACACAGTGTGACATCTGGGGCCAGTTGCATAAAAGGTTAAGACTAGTCTTAAAAGTTAGTCAGCTAAATTGTTCTTTAAGACTGGTCATAGCTTTTTTTAATTCAGTTACATAAAAATGTAGATTAGGCTAAATTTAATAGGAAAAAAAAAAATACTCTTTGCTAACTGCTAGTTGGTCAGGCTAGACTAAGTTTATACATAAGCCACTGATATTCATATGCATTTCATGCAAGTAGTTTGTTTAAAGGAGCTCACTGATTTACATCACAATTTAATCTTATATTTTGATTATTTAATACCAGCATGGGCATCAAATCGCATATAACTTATTTGCACAGTTTGTGCCTCTGAATAAAACGGATGTGTTTCCCTCTCCATATTCTCACAATATTATATTATATAAACCCTACAATGTTGATGCACTAAATAAGATATTGAAAAAAAAAAAAAACACATGGCAAATATTTTTTTTTAGATTTTCGTCTGTTTTGTAAAAGGTCCAATAAAAACACTTCTACAGGGTTAAGCTTTCGAATTACATCTTAATAGATTTTGCAGAAACGGGTCCAAAACAACGTACTGAGAAAACACAAAAAACTAGCCACTAAGTTACTATGAAGTGACTGTTAGGGTGAGAGTGAGCAGAGACCTGGCGATCTGATTCCTCCTGATGTGCTTCAGGAAGCCGTGGCTCATGTCCAAGCGCCCCCCGGGCTTGTATTTAACACTCTCCCCCTCAGCATCACGCAGAACCTCCATGGCTCTACTGTGTAGATTAAATGTTTCTCAAAACAAATACAATTTTGGTGTCATGGTCATCATTCCCTTTACAACATCTCTCCAAACACAGGGGCCGAAAACAAAACAGGTTGGCCAATAAAAAGCGCACTCTGCGTTGTCGGGGTGGTTTTGTTTTTTCTACGAACGATTGCGCTTGTATATGGTTCTCCCTACAACCGAAAGTGCGTATTTCTAGTTTTAAAGTGAAATACAACATATAACAGGGAGTTGGTAGTCCAGAAAGCCCATTACACAACAAAGCCAGTGTTTTATTTTACTTAGATCCCGGGTTATTGTGTTATTGGCCACCGATTTTTGGAGCGGAAGTGAGGGCGGGAGTTTTGTAGCACTCGATGAAGACGTTTGAACAGTGTTCATTCAACACTGGCTTTACTAGAAACTTCTTGTTATTAAACGTAAAATGATCGCAGGCGTGAAACGTGAGAGGGATGTTGATGAAGACGAAGAGGAAGGTACGTTCGGAGCGTTTATGAGCTTGATAGTGTATCAGCTGTTTAGAGAACACTGGAGGCCCATGTTTCCAACAACGTAACGTTAACGTTAGTTGCTAAAATACATTTACTGTTAAGTATTTATCAGGTGCTTTTTTTTCTAAGGGGACTTAGAAATGAGAAAACGTACTAAACCAGCTATCTATCTTTCCATCGCATGCTCTCGCCTGTGATGGAAAGGTGCATTGCGTCAACACATGATCCGATGTGTTTAATATCTAGTCTGGGTCAACACAGTTTTTTGACCGAGTTGTGATCGACCTAAACGAGCTATACCGAGTTTTACGAGCTAAACGAGTTTATATCGAGTTTATTGTATCTTTGTACTTTTGGTTTGTTTGCATTTTTTCAGTAAACTCTTTTAAAGGAAGACTCGAACTTACTCGCGTTTTTAGGTTGTTGGACTAGCTGCAAAAGTGGTATAAGAACCTGCACCAAGATATGCCACTACACCCTCAATTTTCAAATGTTATTTATTTATTTTTTCTTTTTGAGGCTGTGTTGGTCAGAGTTTTTTGCAGTGTATTTGGAGAATTTTTAAAAGATTGTTTTAAATAGGGGACAAACACAAAGAATTGGACCGTTCCTGGAAAATGGGTGCATATTTTCAGCTTAATTTGTTGATATCGATTTTCATAGCTGAGGAATCCTCACTGAATGGAATAAAGATTATGTTTGGATATTATTGACTTGGTTTTTACATGTGGTCTTTGCTTAATTTCAGAGGTGCGTGTGAAAATTGGTCGTTCTCATGGTATTGAAGATAAAAGAAGCCGCCATTGTCCATATCTGGACACGATCAACAGGTAATTATGACTAAGAATGTGTTTATTATTGTTAATGACTATAACCACTCTGCTATAACACTCACTCTGATCTTATGTTTTCTTAGGAGTGTTTTGGATTTTGACTTTGAGAAGCTGTGTTCAATCTCTCTCTCACACATTAATGTCTATGCCTGTCTGATCTGTGGGAAATATTTCCAAGGTAAGTGTCACAGGTAACTTTAACATTAGTTTTGTAATCATCTTAAGTTAGAAATTCCTTTAGTGTGTTTCATTTTAATTCAGAAATGCCAATTATATTGTAGTCTGCATATTTGATAATAAAAACCCAAATCTGTCTACGCTTATGCACCTTAGTTTGACTATGTAATCAATGTAAATTTGAAGCACATTACTCCATATTGCATTTTCTGTCAGGTCGAGGTCAGAAGTCTCACGCGTACATCCACAGTGTTCAGTTCACACACCATGTTTTCCTGAATCTCCACACATTGAAGTTTTACTGCCTACCAGACAATTATGAGATTATTGACTCCTCATTAGAGGACATTACGGTGAGTACAAACACAGCTTTCCTTCAGTCAGTTGTCAGTATATTATACTATGCTGTCTCATTACATTTGTAAAAGCAATGCCATTTTACTTTATCTCAGGAATTATGTGCTATAAGACAACACTAGTAAAAGACTAACATCTCTGATTCTTTCTACTTCATATCTTTATCTCAGTATGTGCTGAAACCCACATTCACCAAACAGCACATCTCTGGTTTGGATAAGCATGGAAAGCTGTACAGAGCCTACGATGGCACTACCTATCTGCCAGGAATTGTGGGTCTCAATAATATCAAGGCTAATGACTATGCTAATGTGGTTTTGCAGGTAAGATGAGCAACCAGGTATTTAACTTTTTTTTTTTATGAAAATGCTTTCTTCTCTTACAGCTTAAATAATATAGCTTGATTTTTAATCTTTTTTACACTTCAATTATAGTCGTCTTTGTTAAAATGTAGTTATTCATTTAAGTTGCCCCTTATTATGGCTTATGAAAGGTTCATAATTTGGTTTTGGGAGTCCCCAACAACAGGTCAAAAAATATATAATATGCATTTGTTATTACCTTATTTGCTCAACAACAAATATGAACCGGTTTGTGTATTTAAGACACATTTTGTTTAATAGTACTATTACAGAAATCTTACCTATATGACATATATGCATTACATTAGGTTTATCAGTTTGTTAAAACAGTGCAATCCAAATTTTTCGAACTTGGATATGAAATTCAAATCCCTGATTCTTCCATGTAGTCCTAAATATTGTATTTCACCACTTGTCTTTTTTTCCCTAAGGCACTCTCAAACGTGCCGCCTCTAAGGAACTACTTCCTTGAGGAGGAGAACTATTGCAGAATCCGCAGGCCGCCGGGTGACATCATGTTTCTGTTGGTGCAGCGCTTTGGGGAGCTCATGCGCAAGCTCTGGAACCCGCGCAACTTCAAAGCCCACGTGTCGCCACATGAGATGTTGCAGGCTGTGGTGTTATGCAGTAAAAAGACCTTTCAGATCACTAAACAAGGTATAACGCCAAATTCTGAATATTACTGTACTGGATGCTGTATGCACACTGACAAATCAGGTGTGATTAGGTTGTTGCCAAATGATGTTGCTGTTGCATGTTTCATATAGAAAGTAATATGCCAATCAAACAGTTGTGTCTGTTCTTATTAGACAGGAACTTATTGTATTTTTACCTGATGTGTGCTTTTTGCTCTCTAGGGGACGCTGTTGACTTTCTGTCCTGGTTTCTCAATGCATTGCATGGTGCTCTTGGTGGGACAAAGAAAAAAACATGTGAGTTTTGTTTTGATGTAGATTTTTAAGAGGTGTGCTAGTTCTTCATTAGTACAGGGTAAAATTAGTCTTCAAGAAACTGCTAAAAACACATCTCCTCTATCTTTATTTGACCATTGAACTCTCTATTCTAATTCTATTTTTTTTTACTATTTGGTTTTGTAAAAAAACATGACCCTTTTAAACTTGCACTCTGTTTTCTAACTGCTTGTTTTCTATAAATTTATGCTGTCAAACAATTAATCGTAAGTAAATGCATCGAAAATAAGTTTTTCTTTAAATAGTGTGTGTGTGTGTGTGCTGTGTATATTTGTTATTTATATATTAAATATACTTATACATTATATATATATATATATATATATATATATATACTGTATGTGTATGTATTTGTATATACATTATAAATAAATAAATATATACACACACACACATTACATAAACAAAACCATTTATTTGGATGATTAATCGTTTGGCGGCACTACTATATGACTAAATGTAAAGAAAATCGATTCAGTTGACAATTCAGGTTTTCTCTTTTACAGCCATCGTCACCAAGGTGTTTCAGGGGTCCATGCGAATCTTCTCAAAGAAGCTTCCTCATCCAGATTTGGTTGGTGTTTTTATTACATTAATAACTCTCACATATGTGCTTAAACCATTTTGAAAGCGTTATTTTTTTGGGTTTGACAGCACATGTGACACTTATGCTGGCATCTAGCAAGTCAGTAGATGATAAACGTTTCTGTGCTTGTTTCTTACAGCCTGCAGAAGAGAAAGAAGCCCTTCTGCTTAAGGATGAGTACCAGGAGAAGATGTCCGAGTCCACCTTCCTGTACCTGACGCTGGATCTGCCCACAGCACCCCTCTACAAAGATGAGAAAGAGCAGCTCATCATTCCTCAGGTTCCTCTCTTCAACATCCTGGCCAAGTTCAACGGAAACAATGAGAAGGTGTGAATTCATTTCTTCCCCTGAGTTCTGGATTATCTTTGCTTTGCTTGTGTGATATAAATTTGAGGTTATTTATTTTCGTTTTTGTTTTTGTAGCCAGAAAGCCAAAATGGCATTATCAATGATATTAATAATATATTTTTATATTGATGATGTATTTGTATTTGTCTAAAATAGTATATTGAATAAATGATTACCTTTGCCTTTGTCACAGGAGTACAAGACATACAAAGAGAACTTTCTGAAAAGGTTCCAGCTCACCAAACTTCCTCCGTACCTCATCTTCTGCATCAAGCGATTCACAAAGAATAACTTCTTTGTGGAAAAGAACCCAACTATTGTCAACTTCCCCATTACGTATGTGACCACCAACGCTAAGTTGCACTCTTTTAGACATTTCTATATTCTCTGTAAAAGTATTTGATATATTCTTGTTGTGAAAACATTCATGCTCAATAGGAATGTTGATTTGCGCGAGTACTTGACAGAAGAGGCGCAGGCTACAGAGAAGATCACCACCTATGACCTGGTGGCCAATGTAGTTCACGATGGAAAACCCTCTGAAGGGTCTTACAGGATTCATGTTCTGCATCACGTGAGTGTGTCACCAGGACTTGATTTCATTCAGAGCGTGGCAGCACTGTTATTGGGATGGTTTGTTAATATGGGTGGTTTGTGATGCTTGACAGGGCACAGGGAAGTGGTATGAGCTTCAGGATCTGCAGGTGATTGATATCCTTCCACAGATGATCACGCTCTCGGAGGCATACATACAGGTTTGCTGCTCATTACTCAAATTTGTCAGTTGATGAGGACGGCTAAGAGTGATGTCTATCAATAAGTGGACATTACATGAAAATGTTTTAATGGTTTGGTCATGCAGCAGCTGTGATCACAATAGGGCTGCGCGAGATATGTATAGATATATATTGATATGTTTGCACATCTCGTCAGTGAAGCTGGTTCTTTGATTGGTGGTAAAACTCCATCAGCTGTTTTTAAACAGACTGCCAGTTAATACACAGAGCCATAGATCAGTGACAATCAGTGATTCATTGGCGTAGCTTGTCGGTGATCTACGGCTCTGTGAATGAACTGACGGTCCGTTTGAAAACGGCGGATGGAGATTTACTGCTAATAAAAGAACCGGCTTTAGTCCAATGAAAATTTTGCTCTGGTTCCTCATTTCTTCTCGACTCTCCAAACTATCTGTTAATTAGTAATGCACACTTTCTTTTTTTATGTGTACCGTAGCTGTCGCTATTCAAATGATTTTTTTTTATTTATGTATCACAGGGTTTCTACAGATTTAACAAAGGTAAAAAAAAAAAAAACTTAAAAAAGTTAAGGAAGTAATAACTTGAAGGAAACTCAATACTTTAATATAATATGCTATTTAAATTGTTAAAGTGATATAATGATATAAAATTATGTGTAATTTATGTAAAATGTAAGTTTTTATTCATACTTTAGATGTTCATTTTTTTGTAATTACATAGATTTTGTTTTTACATATATAAATATATTATGGATTATGTATTTTGTACATTATTACAAATAAAAATATATAGTTAAAATATAGTTTTTATTTTTTTTATTTCAGTGTGTGTTTTTTTTTTTCATTAAACTTAATGAACATTTGTTTTGGCAGTGGCTGTTTGCACTAGCGATACCAATAGATGCTATTTACACTAAGTGCGATTAGCAATGGACTATATCTACACTGTGAAAATGACAGTATTTTTTTACCAATATATTATTTACACCAAGTGCAAATAGTTATAGATTCTGTTAAAACAGACACCGTTGAAGTAGCAGGATTTTCTGCTATTTATACTACTTATTGCAAATAGTGACAATTATCTACACCTCAGTGTTATAAAACAGAACATAGAAATAATGCATTGAATCTAAATTATCATTTCAATTCAAATTATTAAATAGAAGCCACCTCATTGGGAAAAATAAAGCCTTCCCCACACCTACGCTCAGCCTATTTTCTACTTTTTATTTACATAATTCTTTTTTTTTTTCTTTTTTATAAATGCCTTGCCCATATGATAAAGCTGTAGGAACCCTGTGTTGTGTCTTAAAAATCTCTTTAAAAAATCCTAGAAAGTTGATGTTTTTGAGGCATCACCCAGCTTTTTTTCACCAGATTCTTCTTTTGCAGATTTGGAAGAGACAAGATAAAGACGAGGGAGCAGAAAGCCATACAGGGGCATAGGAGGCCCAAAAACACAGCATTGGTGAGATGTAAATGAAATGAGTCATTTCATTTCTGCACGCCAGGGCTTTAAGAAGGAACAGACTTGTGTAGAGTTACAGTGGGAGACGATATTAAACAAAAACCCTTATGTGTTCAATTTCATGTAACTGCTGAAAAGTCTAGAAGGTGGACATAACACATTTCTGTGTTCCGCTCTGATCTTTTTTTTATTATTTCAGTTTGATTGCGACACCTGGGATATTTGGCAGTTTGTAGAATGAGATTTTTATTAAAGTTTTCAAGACTAAACACTGCGTCTTTTATTCAGAAAACATGCATTCTAAATAATAAGCTAGATTGAAGCATCCAAAATTAAAGCAGAACATATCTGATGTTGCATTTGTTCTAGAGTTGTCCTATATTTAAATAATAAAAAAAAAAACGTTTATAGATTTGTTTGTGAAATTAATATAATTTATTCTGTAGTTTTAAACAATCCAAAGATGACACATTTTTATGTGGAATTTGTCCTTATTGTTTGAAAGATTTATTAAATGTTTTCAGGTATAATAGAGAAGATTATTAAGGCCTTCATCTGAGTTGACGAAAACCTTTTTCTTTCAATCATTTGCTTACCATGCCTTAAAATATTAATCTGTACAGTTTATTTCTAGCGTCATTTTAACACAAGGTTAAGAAATAATTTTATATAATGTGACACCAAATATGTTAAGTTGACTAGTTCATATTAAGTGATTAGTGAGGTTCTGATCATGGAAATACAGATATGATTGATAGTTAAGTACAGGCACATTAAATAAGCGTTTGCACATGAAGGTATTATCTCCACTTTTACTCTGTCTCAAATTTCAATTGATTTTGTCTGGATAGAAAAAGCTTGATTTAAGTACAGTAAAAAGGTGGTTGCTTTTCTGATCTTTGAATCTTGCTCTAATGATCACTTTCTTTTGGTCACTTACAAAGGTAATCTTCCTGTTGACAACACAAAAAACACAATTAAATAGTGTCACTCATGTCAGAATCTCTCCAGTCATATATGAACACATGAAATGATCAACAATCCCAATGTAAAGTTAATTTAAATGAGCAGTTATTACCTCGCATGCAGTAAGGGCTGGTTGTTTCCCATCACTCTTCAGGAGCCTGTGGCCATGCAGCTTCACGAACCCTTCACACTAGGAGAGAACAAGAAACACTCCAAAGAGTCAGACCATTGCATTTTTAGTAACGCATGTCAATATTGTTCATCACTGCAGGAGATGGTATCAAATAGTCTTAAGACTAAAAGAGGTTTCAGTATATCCTTCATTTAATTTGGTCCCACTTCATGTGTCTATGTGCTAGCAATAACATTAAATTAATCTTACTTAGTTTTAAAATTCCTCTATGTAAATACATATGTAGTTTCTGTAATTACATCTATAATTATATTGTTGACCAAACCTGTCCCTAACCTAACCCAAAAGTGTTATACAATAAAAATAATGCATTCTAACAGTTTTATCTAGGTAGTATGTTAAGTGAGAACAAGGATTTTTTTTATAATGTATTGTGATCATTACTCGAGGAATAGCGTTAGGATGGAGGTGGCACATCTTCTGGAGCAGGTCAGAGGTCTGGATCTCAGTGGCATTGCGACCCAAATGAAACTGGGAGAGGACTGCAAATATCTTACAGGACTCACAGTCTGATACTGGAGGGGACACATAAAATTCGTATTAAGAATGATCGTGGTGTACTTCACATGCAGAAAGAATGATTCTTCAATTAGTTCTGGACTGAGAAAGTCAAACTTTTTCACAGCAAGCACCAAGTCAGAATATCAATCAAATTCAGTACCACCGATAGTGGCTTTGAGTATTTTGCACTTTGTAATTTTTTGTCATCAGCACAGCTCGAATGCAGCCTGACTTTTGACACCAGCTGCATTATAAAAATTGCTCAAATATAATTTAAAAAAGTTACATTGTGATTGTTTCTTCAGCAACTGTAGCTTCTAACACAGCTACAGTGATGCAATGACTTTACCATTTTGCGATTGGCTCTTTTATTGAGAAGGCGGGACTATTCTGCCATATTGTGTGTTGGTAATGTAAAAGCTATAAAAACAAAATTGGTTATATTTTGCAAATTGTCGTTTGAATTTTGCACATCAATGTTTTGTATTTTAAGGTTAGCGAAAATGTCACTCTAATAGATAATGTCTTGGTAACAAATTGTCAGTAAGCTATTTTTTTTTTATTTTTATAATGCATGTGCAAGTGAATTGAAAACGAAGGTCCAAGTATGCAAAGGAGGTCATATTTGCCCCACTGAGGCAGTCGCGGCCGAATGGATAGGGAGTTGGACTTGTAACCCAAAGGTCGCGGCTTCGAGGTTTTAGAAAAAAATATATAATGAAGCTCCACCCCTAAACCTAACCGTCAAAGCTGAAAACATTAATGTGATTGGGTAAATTCATTAGAATTTGCACTTTACATTATGTATTAATTTGGCTTCTATCCAAACTGAAAGGTGCACATTTTATTTCAAATTTCAGTTCTATCTTATCTTGAGAATAGAAACCATGGCCTTGGCGCTTCTTGTGCCATGCTGTTTAGTTCTGTTTTAAACTCAGGAAGAAAGATTGCATTGCTCTGCTGTCACTCATGCTACTTACAATACAGTGGCGTGTCTTTTCCAAGACACAGGCCCAGTGCAGTGCAGATGGCATGTGGAGGGAGGGAGGACAACAGCAGATCGATCAGCTGCTTTCCATACTTTTCTATGAAGTTGTCACATGTGTCCTTATATTGTGAAGGCAAATAGCCACAGATTTTCTCCAGAAGGTTCACAATAGTCTCCTACAAGTCAAACAAGCAAAATGGAAAACAACCCAGGAGCAGTTTATATTTAGGGATTTGAGGGATTAATTATAAATTGGGGATTAATAAATATGAATTAAATAATTAATTCTATGTGAACAAGATTTCCAACAGGAGAGTACTTACTTCAGTTCTCTCTTTAGGCAACAAGCTCTCTATTGTCTTTACGAAGAAAATGCAGAAGTTACAGATGGGATTGAATTGAATCTAAGAAAAAGAAGTAGCAGAGCTTGAGAATCATGGCAATCTTATTATATATTGAGTTATGCACTAAATAATCATCTGAAACGAGCTCTATTTAATTTGTTTTCATGACTAGTGAAAGCTTTTTGTTGTATTTACAGTATCAGTGCATTATTAAATAAGTCATATAGTGGTATAACACTTTTACACAATACACATTGTTATTTTACCTTAATGACACATAAGCTCTAACCTGCTATAAATAGCAGTTTAGAGCTGAGCAGTAGAATAGATTACTGTTAGTGATGACCAACCAGGTGAGATTTTACTATAGTAAATATCGCCTTTAATTTAAGTGATATGTATGTGGGTAAAATTTTATATATATATACATATAGTATATTATATTTTATAATACTCATAATCATATTACAGTTATGGATTGCATGATTACATATTATTTACACAATGGCAGTAAATAATTCTTAATTTATTGATTATCAATTTTCTTCCTGAAGATTGACTGCATTCACAATATAGAAGTATCATGTCAATAATTTTGCAATACACTGTTCCTCTTAAGCAATTAGACTGTGTGTGAAACATAATTATGCAAGTTTAAACACTGTGATAACATACCATTCGATTATACAGATTTTCCCAAACTTTTCCAGCCTGTAAATCACTGGTTTGAAAATTCATGGCTTTCCATGTTTTTCATGACTGCATGAAGAAACTGATGCAGGTTGTTAAACCAATTGACTGTGCACATGGTTACCTCTTCCTTCTCTCGTCAAATGCCGGATCGTTACCCTGCTTTGTTCTGAGACCTCATTATTTACAAATTAAGCACTCTCTGTAACCAGCAATGGACTTTCCACTTCACAAATGGTCCTTCATAAGTTCTTTAGATGATAAAGAAAAAAAAGGCCTTTTAAAGGTCCTATATTGTCAAATCTGAAATTTCCAGTTTTCTTTACATTATAAGTGAGGTCTAGGGGCTACGTAACTACCGTATGTTTCAAAATGGTCATTCCACAGTAAACTGCACACAACTTGAATAAAGTAGCTGTGATTTTTCACGAGCCACTGTAACTGCCATAAAAATGTGATGTCAGACCTACTCATAGCATCAACAACACGGAAACATGCCGAACAGGCTAACCTTAAAGGAAATCTCAGTTTTTCCATATTCCACTATCTTCTTCTGTCAACTTGTTGATACACACTCTCCCGTCTCAGTGCGTGCACTTAATCGCTCTAGCATGCGGCGCCACTATGTTAGCATATCACCAAACCACCAAACAATTCAATGCTTTCCCTATTTAAAGACGGTTACATGACTAGAACATCAACACCTAAAATAAAACTCCAAAAAGGTGCACAATCTTTAAGAATTGCCCACTTTTAAGGTTATTTGGGAAATCAAAAGAACATTGAAACTCACAAATCCAACACATACCTCTTGACTGGTTCCTCTTGAAGGTTTTGCATAGAACAAACCATGCTCATTCAGACCAACAGTGAGCTCCGATGATGCTTTTCTCTCTGACTGGCTTTCACACAGTCCCAACATTGTGCATATGTCACCATTCTGATTCTGTGATGAGAGCAGAAACATCTGTTTTTTGGGGTATGGATTCTATTATTTATGTCAAAAATATTACTCATGTTTAGACATTTTAGATATTTAGATGTAAATTAAGTCAGAAACTCAAAGTGGGATGGTAAATCTTCATAGTAGTCTGTTATGAATAGTACTGCTATAAGTGTGAAATAATAATAAGACATGGCTACTAGAATCACCCACTTTCATGATGTTAAACTGAGAAAAACTCACTGCAAATGCACTGAAATGTCTGATGATGACATGTACGTATGTCTTTGCTCCATCCATACACAAAGGGATGACAGGGTGCTCATAACAAAACTTGTCAAAAGCTTTTTCAATGAGATGCTGTGAAAAGCGAACAATCAAGATTGATGTACAAACAACTCCAAATCGTTGTAACAGTCAGCTTAAAAAAAAACACAATTCAGTGGAAAAACAAACACGACCTCACATGGCTCACGCTGCCAGAAAGTGAAAACAGCATTAGTTAGACAAATAATGCAACTGCCAATTTCACTTCTCTAAAAAGAATAAAACTAAAACTAAAAGAAATTAGACATGAACTGCCATGAGATTGTGTTGTACAGGACTTTTTTACTAGGTCTGGCATAAGGAAAATATATAATTGAGACTATATATGGATAAAATGAGTTACAATTCAGTTCAACGACTTTCAGTAAAATCACAAAAATAATGTCACCTGTGAGTCTTGATTGGAGAGGATTTCTGTCAACAACTGTACAACCTTCTTGCAATCGGTGCACATGTTCATCTAAAGAATGATAATAGTGGAATATCATGTTGACTTAGTTATATTTTGTGGATTTTTTATGTAAAATTTTAGTCAGATTTCAATATCAATGCATTTCAGTGCTTAGTTTATTCGCTGCACTGTAAAATATGCAAAAGAACAGTGTATGTGATACTGTTTCTAACATAAAACCACAAACTTTGTACGTGTAAAAGAGAAATCTATCTTTACTTGAAAGAAGGAAGTGTAAAAATTCTCAGATCTTCTTTTGAGTTTCACAGTTCACAGATGTTAATATGATCTATTAAGGGTTGCAATTGTCTACCTTATACTGTAAATAAGTATAGCATTCTGCAGCCTGCAAACAACCTTATTCAAATAACGTTCATAAGAAAGCATAGTAAATGTAGCATATTGACAATTTATCTACTCCAAGTGGAGTAGAACCTGACGAAGTAACCTGAATAGAATCTATCTTATCAATGTGATGATTTTCAGATTTATTTGTTATTTATTTAGATGTGGATCAAGCATGTCCCTGTGCATGGAGTAATGTGTAACATTATTTGTAATAATGCATTTTAGCGATGCAAGACCTTCAATGCTATTGTTCAATATAAGAAAGAAAGTTAGCAGCCACAACTAGGTTCTATAAAGACAAACAGACATATTTTGAAATAAGTAAATAAGACCTTTGGTAAACACCACTACTACTATAAATAGTCAATTCAGTTGATTAACCTAGTCTAGCATGTTCAATTTGCCTTTTTGTCCATGGGGAAAAAACAAAAACAAACCGTATTAAGACTAATCTCTTCAAAAAGTAGTTGACCTGAAAGCGAAAGTATAATAATGTAATTTATATAAAATATAATTGTATGAAATAACCTAGTGTATGCCAGTAGTTTATACCGTAAGTAAAAATGTAGATTATATGATCAGGTAGTCAGGTAGTGTAAAATAATTGATCCACATAAAATATTTATTTTCATCTGCATTTTTACTGCAACATGCAAGCTGTTGTATTTCAATTATTGTTCACTCACCATGGAAAGGCTGGGTGTTTGTGGTTCTGTGAGATGAAGGTCTACACTTCTTGCCCATCCTATAGAGAAGCCAGAGAGTTTTATGGAAACAACCTCCCTTAGACACTCAACTGCCTTTGAAAAATTTAAGAGCTAGTTTGAGGAGTCTATTATTTAAGTCTAAAATTGAAATTTAATTCATAAATTAGTCTTTTTTTAGTAGTAATAAGCAACATTTCATTTAATTATTATGTTTAATGGTTATGGTCATGCAAAATATAGTCTTATTGAACATTCAAAAACTCTTACCTAAAGTCAAGGTAGAAGTGAAGAGAAAAAAAGTGATGCAGGCAAACTGCATGATGTTTTAATTAGTGCTCTGGAGTGAGAAGGGCTGCACTGCAATCAATGTACCACAAACTTCTGTGTTCAACTGATAAGCTGCCCAAATGTTTCATAGTATTTTGATGAGGAAGTAGCTAATCACCAGCCAGCAACCATCTTCCTGATTCGCTAGCTATGTCTATTTGCATAGGATGCCTTACATGACAAAAAAAACCCTTACCATTCATTGGTTATTGTTATCTACTGTAGATATGTATGGTAAGATAGTCATAGGTTATGGGCTTTTTTGTATTATTTACCTTGTACTTATAAGGGCCGCCATGAACAGAGGGAGGGGCTAATTTTGGAAATGATTGTTAATCTTAAGGAAATATCAGTTTCCTCAGAAAAAGATTTTGCTTCAGTAACAAGACAGGCACATAAGAGGTTAATGATCATTAATAATTACTTGTGTATGACATTAGTTTTTACAAGTAAGTTTACATATTGAATCTTAACACTGTGTGTTACCTAGATGATCAACAACTGTTTTTATGTTTTGTGAGTCTCTTGTTCTGTAGCCTACCTAATAATAACCTCTATATTCTTACACACATACAAGCTTTTTAGTCTTACATTTATTTTGAGAGTTGAGTAGAGTTGATCTTCCCTTTCATCTTTTTTTTTTTTTTTTTTTTACTTTATATAGCACTTTTAACAATACAGATAATAGCAAAGCACTGAACATTATCAAATAGGAGAACAGAGTGATGGTGATGTATAATGACTATTTATTAAACTATTTATTTATCAAATTAAGAGACAGTCTCTGTAATCAAAGCCCCCAACTAAGCAAGCCAAAGGCAACAGCGGCAAGGAACCAAAACCCCATCAGTGAGAGAATGGAGAAAAATAAACCTTGGGAGAAACCAGACTTAGTTGGGCCCCAGCACCTAATCTCCAGTTCAATTTTAAGTGCATGTCAGATTGTGCAAAGGATTTATAGTGTGTGTGTGTGTGCATTTGGTTCCAGTGATCTGTCCACAGGGCTCATCTAGGTGTTCTTGTGTCTGATGAAGATCATCTCTTTGTGCTGATACACCATCTGATCTGGATACAGGCTGAGGAACAGAATAAGAGAGAGACAGACTAATATTAGCGTGGATGCCATTCTTTTTACAATGTAACAAGTACATCGTGTGTGAAGGAGTGTTCCCGGTTCCGGCTGATCTAATTAATGCAACAATCTGCCACCCGCAGAAGATTTTGATATTCTAGGTATTATCAAATGGCCAGAGTTTTGAGAACGCAGCAGACGTGGAGGAATATAATGTGATAAGAGCTCGCTCAAGTATTGAGGAGCTAAGCCATTCAGGGCTTTATAAGTGATTAACAAGATTTTAAAATCTATACGATGTCTGATAGGGAGCCAGTGCAGTGTTGACAGAACCGGGCTAATATGCTCATACTTCCTGGTTCTAGTAAGGAC
>JAUCMS010000095.1:22140445-22177016 GCA_032357445.1 Enteromius radiatus | reverse complement strand
AATATGCTCATACTTCCTGGTTCTAGTAAGGACTCTAGCTGCTGCATTTTGAACCAGCTGTAGTCTATTTATCAAGCTTGCAGAACAACCACCCAATAAAGCATTACAATAATCTAACTTCGAGGTCATAAATGCATGAATTAACATTTCTGCATTTGAGGTTGAGAACATAGGTCGCAATTTAGATATGTTCTTGAGATTGAAAAATGCATTTCTTCAGATACTAGAAACATGGCTTTCAAATGAAAGATTGCTATCAAACAACACGCCTAGGTTCCTAACTGATGAAGAAGAATTGATCTAGATTGATCTTGTTCTAGATTATTACATCTGGGGTTTTTAGGTCCGATAATTAACACCTCTGTTTTGTCCAAATTTAACAGTAAGAAGTTACTTGTCATCCAATTTTTTATATCAGCTATGCATTCCGTTAGCTTCTCAATTTGGTGTGTTTCACCTGGCTGAGAAGAAATATAGAACTGAGTATCATCAGCATAACAGTGAAAGCTAACACCACGTGTCCTGATAATATCTCCCAAGGGTAACATGTAAAGCGTAAAAAGTAACAGTCCTAGTACTGAGCCTTGAGGTACTCTGTATTGTACTCGTGATTGATATAATATGTCCTCACCTCATTCACTGCTACAAACTGATAGCGGTCAGATAAGTATGATTTGAACCATGCTAAAGCACTTCCACTAATGCCAATAGAGTTTTCTAGTCTATTCAATGGAATGTTGTGGTCAATCGTGTCGAACACAGTGCTGAGATCCAACAGCACTAATAATGAGATACAACCACGATCAGATGATAGAAGCAGGTCATGTGTAACTCTAATTAGAGCAGTCTTAGTAGATGATATGGTCTAAATCCTGACTGGAAATCCTCACAGATACCATTTTTCTCTAAGAAGGAGTATAATTGTGAAGATAGATGAGGTAGATGTTGTTCTATGATTTACACTCAATGTCTCATTTGCTGCACTCCACACGTACCAGTGGGCTGGATCTGAGCCGACACTATGTCGCTGTCTGGGTGGTTTGAAACACTAAATTATAAAAGGATGATTTTCCTGAATTATGTCATTCAAACTTCGCATCTCCTTGGAATGAGTTTTTGCAGGTTGGGATGTCTGCATAAGTGAGAAAGCGGAGGTGTCGAGTGTGTGAACAGGCCCACTACAACACTTTCACGGACCGACCACATGGCGGAGCTCCGCCCTCGTCCTCACGAAACGCCTTTGGTTATCGGTGAGGGGGCGGTCGCGGAAAATGAGAGAGGGAGAGCATATGTAAAGAACAGGCAAAAAAACGAGGGTTTCGGAGGTTTGTGCATTTTTTCTCGTTTCTTTTGTCCCAAGTCCATCAAAGCTCATGGTGAGCACTGTAGGCGGCATCACAAATTATTAACTACTATGTTAAAATGACAGAATCATGTGACTGGACAATGCTAAAAATTCATCTTTGAAATCACAGAAATTAATTCGCCTATATTTTGAAATATAGAAAACGGTTATTTTGGTAAAAACAAATATTTACATTTTGGTAACACTTTATTTTCAGGTTTCCATAATACAGAGTAATTACCTAGTATGTACTTAGTAGTAGCCGTTGTATTTACTTAAAATAAAATAAATTTACCATAACTACATTATGGAACAGTTTGTATACATTTTGTAATTCTGTAGATATAACAGGCTGCTACTGTTCCATTAGAATTGCAGAATATTAGGCATAAGCTACTTAAAATAAAGTGTATCAAGATTGTACTTAAGTGTAGCTACTTCATGTGTATCTATACTGTACACTTTATCTAGCTTCACCTTAGTTTGATTAAACCCATTTCTAATTACATTAAAATTATAGACTATTACACAGACATAAAGCTACTTTAAAAAAGTGTAAGTAGATGTGTAACAGCCTCTGTTGCTTACGTGTAACAGTAGGTGCCTGTTACGTCTACAAAATTACAAACTGTAATTACAGGCTGTTCCATAACTTAGTTATACGATAAGTACATTTTATTTTGTACAAAGGCTACTAATAAGTACCTAATTAGGTAAATACTTTTTATTATGACATCTTAGAATAAAGTGTTACCTGTACCTAAAGTGTTATTCCTTTTTACTTCTTGTACTTTGGATCAAATAAATAGAGGCTTGGTGAGCAGAAGAGACTTCTTTAAAAAAAAAAAGAAGAAAAACATGATACTGTTCAAAAAATACTAGTGCAGTGTATCTTATTACAGTATGTGTCTAATTTGTAACATGACAGCCTGGGTCACACTATTGCCCGCTGTTGTTCAAGCTGCCCCTGTTCCAGAGCTCCCGTCTCCCCTGGTCCCATGTGTTCCTGCTAAAGCTGCTCTGGTTTAAGAGGATTCTGTCAGCTGCACTATAGGATCCGCTCACAGCACCTTTGTCCATCCATATTACACCCATTGCCACATTAAAAGACTTTGTGAAAATACACAAAAAATTATTTATTTAAATATTTATTTAAAAAGTTATTTTAATAGGAAATGTGTTGGAGATGTGGGACCGATGTGGAGAGAGAAGGCAAACACTTTGCATTTTAGGTCAGCATTGTCATTTAATCAGCCAATATTGTCTTAAATAGCTTAAATGTTCTCATCCCCCCCCCCCTTACCTGTTTGCATCTCTGATACTTATCTGTCATTCTTTCATCCTTAAAACTACATCATTCCGGAATTCGTAGCAGGTTGGGAACCTCATAACAGGTATTAATATGTGTTATGAAATAAGTTTTTAAAAACTATTTACAGAACATTCATATATTCATATATATATAATTTCATATATATATATATATATATATACAGCATATATATAATGGGATCTGAATAATAACAGTATAGTTCGTTTTCCTAATATATAAAAACACTTGTCAGATTTACAAAGATCGGCTGAAGGGTCAATTAGGTCTATGCCATTATTACAAGGTTCAAATCTCAATAACTAACTACAACTTTTGTCTAAATAAACTACTAATTTGCTGCTTTATTAGCTGTTAGGTTGATATCAGAGAATCTAAAATATGGTCATGTAGAATAAGGGATTATTATGTGCTTTGTAGTTCCTATAAACAGAAAACAATATTTATGCTAGTTTAAATGAGATTTATTCCTTAAAATAAACTGTTGGGTTAATCTTACCATTATTTTAATATTACAGAATACCTTATTTCCATTAAAAATATAAATAAATACCTAATTTGATTTCAAAGACACCATTGCTGTAAAAAAACAAACAACAAAAAAAAAACAACTATATATATACACACACACACACACACACACACACATACATACATATACACATACATAGTAATAATAGACTTAAAATAATAATTTGTAATTTAATTTAGCCTTTACTGAATCATATACAATTTCGAATCAACAAGATCGTCTAACTTTGGGTGGCCTAAAATCAAAGGATGTCGCTGGCACATTAGAGCACGAGAGTGTCACGCCTCGCGCAAATAAATGCCTGCACAGTTTCGAGAAGCAGTGAACTTGACAGCTCTGCTCTCCTCTGATGTGCTTCATGGATCAGAGGGATTCCGCGGAGACTACAGGATGACAGGGGTCATCAGAGGCCAGCTGCACACTTTAAAAGCGCTGTCCACAGCTCGGCCACCCCAAACACTCGGACCTTAGACGAGCCAAGAGGAGGAATCTGACGCTATAGATTGGTTCTAATTAAAAAAATGTATCGATTCGCAATGGAAACCCAGCCAATCATAGTGCTCGTTGTCTTGGCGGTTTCCTTGATGCCTGCTGACTGCGTGAAGATCGATAATCGCGGCGCACTCGTGGGAGAACATCGTAAAGTCTTCGCAGGTTCATATTCCGACTTCAGTCTCCAGTCGTATCCAAGGTACCCTCTCTACATGATGCAGTTATACAGAGACTTAAGCGGGAGCATGGCAACTACTCCAGCCAGTGTTGACAACCCAACTCTTCATCAGTCTGACTTCGTCCTAAGCCTGATCGCACAAGGTAAATAAAACACTCTTTTATCCAAAGCGACTTAGATTGCATTCAATGTATAGGATACTGTACATTCTATCAGTAGCCTACATATCAAGTAGGACTTACTATACTACAGTACCATGACAGCATCCGCCTATCAACTGTACCAAATAAGCCAAGTTTGTAATTTGTCAAGAATCAGCCTATAGGTCCGAATACAAGCAAGCAAGTAATATTTGTGTGCGTTAGTGAATCTCTTATTCTGTAAAAGCACATGTTTTTTTTAAGGAGAGTAAAGCTACAGCATCTGGGCTCTTCAGGTCCGTCGCTCTCGCGCTATCTGACCCTTAGATTTTACAACTCAGTAGTGTCACAATGCTTATTCAACTTTAAAGAGCTGGCTGTTTTATGTACACGGGTGTGTGTATTAGCCCTTCAGACGTCTGTTTGAACGCGAGGTTCAATACACATCGCTTGTCAAGCAGCTCGTCCTTCCTGACAGTGTGCTGACATTTGGCCGCGCCGCTCGCGCTCACAGAAACTGCTGTTGTGGTACAGAATCAGTCTCACGAAGCCTGGTGAGAATAAATTGACTACATTTCATGATATACGATGATTTAAAAAAATCACTAAAAGTAGCCTAATGGGAAATGTAAAAGGAAAAAAAACAAACAAACAAACAAAAAAAACCAAACCCAAAACAAACCCATGTAGCCTAATTGAGAAAAGGTAAATATTTAGGTTATTCTTAATGGCCTAATCATTTAAAAGAAGTTAGACATTCTACATTTAATCTTTATTTTATTGGCGAAAATATGATTTATTAAAGGCTGTTATTTAGGGGATATCCACACATGAAGCGTTCTTATGCCTATATTTTACTAGAAGCAAATTAGATGCAAAAATAGCCTGTAATATTTTTTTTAAATGAAGATAATTGTTTTTTCTTAAGAAAATGTCAATTAATATGTTAGAGGCTATTTTTTGAATCTCTAGCCACGTGTTTGTTATTAACCTTTAAACGCAAGAAACCCTCGTTTGTGTGAATGTTATTTTTTGTAGGCTACTAAGCAAGATTATTTATCCCAGCTAACTACAAGAGGTGATTCACATATTTTGTTTATTTTGCAGACTGTCGTCAAATTGGTGAGCGATGGTCTATCACTTTCGACATGTCTTCACTCTCAGCGAGCGAAAGCATTCAACTTTCAGAGCTCCGCATCCGTCTGCCAGCGTTTTCTGCATCCAGACGCGTCATTATGGACATCTTCCACTTACGTAAACAAGATTGTGAGTCTGACTCTGTGTTTTGTCACCATAAGCGACTTTTTATAGGCAGCATCAAATCGGTTCCTGACACATTTACATCGTCCTGGAGAGTTTTCAATGTCACGGAGTTACTCGAGCACTGGTTGAATGAAAGAACAGAGGCACTTGAACAGATTGCCGTAGAGGACACCGGTAGCGGGGAAGACTTAGACCTACCTGAACCTGTTACGAATAGCTGGCGAAGAAAAATCCAGCACCCCACAGCAGAACGAGTTATGATTGTAGTTTTCTACAAAAACCACCTTTCCCACAGTGGCCAGCAGCGTGCCTCCAGCTTGATCAATACAGTGACGCACTCCAAATATGTCGTCCTGAACCGGGCACCAGACGCAGCTCAAGCTCGTCGCCACAAAAGGAACCGGGTCGAAAGGATGCGCGCTACGGATGATAGAAACGCGACGGGAATAGTAACGCCTCTAGAGCAACATCAAGGATCACTTTGTCGTCGAGTCGATATGTGGGTGGATTTTGATCAGATTGGATGGGATGAATGGATCGTGCACCCTAAGCGTTATAATGCTTACCGCTGCGAGGGAGAATGTCCAAGTCCATTGGATGAGTCTTACAACCCAACAAACCACGCTTATATGCAGGTGAGATTCTTAAGTGTAATTCCATGTCAAATTAATCAAATATATTTTGCAATGGGAATAAATGTGTTTAACATTTTAATAGGCTACTTGTTTCGTAACATTCAGAAGTTCCTATAGGCCTAATTCACGATAAAAGTAGTCGATGAAATGTTCCTTCTTAATATAATTTTTTTTTTTTTTAGTTTTAAAAGAAAATTCAGAAATAACATTTTCATAACTTAAGCAAAATGCCCTTAGAACATACTTGGTTAGGTATTTTGCTGTAGGCCTAAAATGCGTAATTTTATGTTAATTTATAAAAAAAAGAATAGAATTCATATTTTTTGGTCTGCTATGCATATGCAACATGCAATCTCCATTCCCAACAATGTCCAGAATAAAAGTTTTTATTAGCGTTTATATAAGTGATAGTAATAAATGGTACCATATTGTTGCTAAAACGTTGCTTTCTTTCTTTTTCTCTTTTCTCAGAGTTTGTTGAAGCTTTACCATCCGGAGCGCGTTACCTGTCCGTCATGTGTCCCGACGCGCCTCAGCTCGCTTTCCATGCTGTACTATGAAGGCGACGGTGTGGTCATGCGCCACCACGAGGACATGATCGTAGAGGAGTGCGGCTGTCAATGAAGTGTGTCATAGAAGTCTGACGGTGCACTTTCAGTGGGCTACTCTGATAACACTTAAAAGGTTTAATAAGATCCCATTCCAATATAAAGTACGTTTTTTTTAATTTTAAATGAGAACCGCTGAAATTCTGTGCAAAATATATTTAATATTTAATAAATAAATTTTTAAGGAGTGTATATTTTTTACTTAATGTACATAGACCATGCATAGATTTCATTTAAGGAAATGTATTGTGATAAAATGTGATGTGAAATGTGTACATGTTTTTTATTTTCTTATCAGCAGGCTTGATAATTTTTTTTATATAAAACATACAAAAAATTAATAAAGCAAATCATTTTCATATTTTGTTGACTTTTTTTCTTTGTAGTTTGTAGGCTATCATCAGCATTTTTAATATATTACTGTCGAATAATTATTTATAGATTGGCTTACTTATTGTTCTGTAAATCAAAAATGTTTTCAAATTGAAAAGAAAGGTCGATAGCTAGTAAAATCTAATATTTATAAGAACTTACTGAACAAACACATTGTTAAATTATTGAAGAATTCTTCACCCCAAAAAGGAAAATTGCAGAAAAGGCCATCCAGATGCATTGCATCACTTATATTCTCTGCTTTGTATGGGTCCAAATATCTGATAAAACAATAATCCACAAATAATCCACAACCCTCAATTCTATCCATTAACATCCTAGCTAAAATATGAGTCCTCTTACTATAATATTGCTTTCTCCAGTGATAGGAACCAGGAGAGAAATATGCATAGTACTAGACAATGGGTGGAGTTTAATGTGAGACTTTTTCATAAGACTTTTTTTTTTATAACCGGAGGAAGCATTATTATGGATTATGGACTGGTAATTTGACCAGAAGTCACATATAGTGATATATTTGTCAGCCTATAGATCCTCTCCACCAGGACGGGAGCTGTGCGAATAACATTTAGTGTACTAAATGCTGCCAAGAATGAAAAGTATTTGAAGGGCAGGTGTTATGTAGAGGTGTCGGAATCATCACATTGTATTTAGATGTCATTATTAGAGTTGGGTGGTCTGCGAGGTTGGTGTGCAGTAAAGCTGCCATTAAGCTTTGTGCCGAGAGCTGCCCAGATGTGAGTCTGCTAACATGTTTACTATGTCAAGTTGCTTCACTTAAAAGGGCTTCAGGACTATAAAAATAAGTGCAACCAAGAGAAAACAAGCATTCAGCTGTTTGGCCTCTCATTCTTGAAGGCACCCATTCATTGCAGAGGAACCACTGGTGAGCAATTTATGCAATTCTAAAATCTTGGATGGCCTGAGGATGCATTTAAAATTTTATAAAACTAGGTGAACTATTCTTCTAAAACTATTCTTTTACTGCAGTATATTGCAACTACAAACGAACAGCAATTAAAAAAAACCCCAAAAAAACGGGTGACCACAAAATTCCATTTGTGAGTTTTTATTTCTTTATTAATTCTGTAAATGTATTTTCAGCTGGTGTACAGGGTTGAATATTTCTATATATTTATATAGACATTTAAAATCTTGTCTGATTCAAAGACCTATAGTAGCAATAAAAATAAATAGAGAAATAAAATGAAAGAAACTTTAAAGAAGCACAATGCTTCTATATTCCCACAGGCACCCCCCTGAAGTTTTGTTTACTAAGATGCTATAAGTACATCCATGACATTAAAGTATTCCCAAGTTCCCAAATAGCAGATCATAAATTCCCATTTGCAAGTGCAAAGCATTCTAATTAAATATATATACGTATTAAAAGATGTATTAAAAACATCTTTTCTGTGCAAGTGTGCATTTTGCATTCCTTTTTCATAAGTAATATGCTATTGCGTTTATATTGATTTCAAATCATTCTGTAGTAAATAGGAGTATAAATATTCTGTCATTTTGCAACAGTTCACATTTTTGCAAGAGGTTGGTTTAAACCATTGCTTAGACATCAAACAATTGCATTGCTAATTTGACCTATCCTTGCTGCCATACTGGAGTGGACCGGCCCGAATACTTCCCGCAGCCACTGCGATCTGTGCGGGTCAACTTTTGTTCAGGGAGGGACTCGAAGGAGGACCCATCTCATGCCAGCAGAGTGGCTGCATTTGTTTTTTTGTTTGAAATTAAAGTGCTGGAAATCTCAAACCACAGAAATGATAAACTTGCAGAAAAAGAAACAATAAACAAAACAACTCACACGAGCACATATGAATAAAGAGCTTGTTGAATTTTGGGTCCAAGCTCAATAAAAAATCTTTTAATAATCCATCTGTAAAATCGATTATTAAAAAACAATATAATATAAAAAAAGAAAGTTTAATGGAAGACATGCATTTATTGTTTATGTCTTTATTATTAGTGTGCATCCGTATATTAAATGATTTAATGAATAACATTAAAAAGTGATGCTTGAAAATGTAGATTTAGTGGTACTCGTGTGACCACAGGCAATGCAGATTTAAATAACAATGCTACGGTATAACATAAAATGCTACAATAAATGGCCTATATTTGGTATTATGCTCTTGTGTTATCAGAATCTGAATACATATGAGATGCTTGATTATTTTATGTCATCCTTTAAATTCATTGGATAATTTCAGGTTGAAGTGTGTATTTTGTACTCCGATCATCAGATCAGCCAGTGCTGTGGAGACTTTTTGCATAATATAATATCATGAAGAGAGGTGCATACAACTACAGCTCTACCACTCGACTGGCTGTTGTTGCATAAAACGATTTGAATTGCTGGAAAAGAATAACCTAAGTGCAGATCCAGTTACTTCACATTATATTTAGTTTGTGTGTGTGTGTGTGCATGAAGTCAGCTCTGTTCTGTTGTGGGACAGTGAACAGTCTGATCACAGTGCTCAGTGGCTACGTGTCTTCATCAAGCTTGGAGTGTTCAAACCTGTTTGTCAAGCATGTGTGGTGTGCCTAAAAATACATCATATGAGTCAAAATGTTTGGCATTAAAAAGGGGAATCGATGCCGATTCTGTCGTGTTCCCCAAAAACAATAGTGCATGCCATGAGCATCATCTGTAACAGTGAAAAAATATATATAATACTGTTAACAAATTTAATCTGTTATGCTAAGATGATAAAAAAATCTAACCTTTCAGTAAAGTTAAAATATTACTTTTATTATTATTAGTAGTAGTAGAAGTAGTATGTATTGTACACAAAGGCAATATGTGGGCTGTTGTTGGATGCACTTGGTCACTAAAGCCTAAAGTATACTTCAGTTGTCTATGTGTGTATAATATGCTTGTACTATGCAGATGACAATAATTTTGCATAAAAGTATACTTTGGGATTAAGTTGCAAATGGATATGGGACATGAGGAATTTAATATTGTGTAGAAAGGACTAAAGATCCCGAGGAAGACTCTCAAATCTGGACATCTGCGTCAGAAAAAAGAAAACAATAGAAATCACTGATAGGGTGATGATAATAATTGTGACGTCTAGTTAAAATGATTGTTGAGTTGAGTTGCAAATTAAATGCAATTCATTTGGAATATATAGAACTGGTCTGATTCTCCTCTAATGTTTTCTTGACTAGTTTAACAAGTAGGCATGTGAAGTTATCAATAAAACATCTGGTAACACTTTACAACAAGGTCCTATTAGTTAACATTAATAAAGCATTAACTAACACTGAACAATTTGTTACAATATATATTAATCTTTAATAATATTAGTTAATAACAACCATGTTCATGTGAACTCTGTTAAATATGAACAGATACATCTTTAAATTGAAACGAACATAGATGAATTAAATGCGTTAGAATCAGTTTTCATTGTTAGTTCATGTTAAATATATAGTTAATTAATATTAATAAATGGATTGTAAAGTGTTACCAAAAATCTTTGCAATATATATATAAAAAAAAGAAGATGCTGAATGATTCCCTAACAAAAGAAATTACAAGTTTAATTGTGAATAATAATTTTAATCTATTGACAGCCTTTATCTACATTTTGCGATCAATTTGACTTCAATGAAAGGTTAGACTTTTTAATTATTATTTATAACAAGAAAAAAAAAAAAAAAGACTGCTTTTTTGGTTCTAAGGATTCAGTAGAAAGTCTTCCCACTAGTGGTTATTTGGAATAAAGCAAAAGCTGAAGGTGGAAAATGCAAATGTTAATATAACGCTTATGAGCTCCTCTGTGCATATTGAGTTATTTAGAGGAAGCTCACGGTTCATATACACAGAGGTATACAATGCAAAAACAAAAATCTTGCCGCAGCGCTGCAAAAATGTACATATAGAGACCCATAGTGATTTTAAAGTATGTCCAAAGTACTGCATCCCACTGAAAACATTTAAACTGCACAAATTGTAACCCTTGAGCCTTGTATATCTCAGGCAACACAGGACTTCACAGCTCATTTGCTACACAATTATACCTTTACAATACACAAGACACGTACTATTGGACTGAACAAGAATTCAGGAGCAAGTATTGAGACAGCAGCATAATCATCGCATAGGTTGTCTTTTTTTTTTTTTTTGGCTGTGGAAAAGAACACACGCACACGGAGAGTACATTCACATCATATTTGAGTGCATATTATGTATAATAGCAGTACAAGAGGGTCAGGCTCCTCCTGGCGGGAAACCTTTTTGGTAATAGTGTGTTCTGGACTCTCTTGGAAGACTAAATTTCAGGAAACTCTTGCTGGAATCGACTAAATCTAGCTTTCGTGTCCCATGTGCCTCTAAAACCCAGATGTTAAGTGTATGCATCCCGTTGGCCAAAGTCCTCCCCCCCCCCCCCCCCACCACCATTTTACAGCCCTTGCGGTACGACAGTATTTTCTCACCTCATAATTGCTTGCAGTCAGTGCTGTATTTAAAGGCAGGCCATGCGACAGCACTTTCACATGCTGATATTGAGATTACATTGCTTGCTTTTTTTCATTGTTTGGTTTCATTTTATAAGAAATCATGCCTCTAGCCGCTAGTTTTTGTTTTGCTTGTTACAAAAAGTCCGAAATTCTCTTTTCGGAGTTGATATCCATCGCCTATCGCCAGTGCTCTAGTTCAGTTTTCTTCTTTATTTGGCGTCCATCATGTGTCAGTGAAGGATGGTTTGGATGTAGGTGTCAAGTCCTAGGTTGGAAAAATAGAAAAGAAGGTTACAATGATTCTGCGATTTTAGAAAATTTCATGACATTCAGACCAAAACAGGAGCTTGACATGGTCTGTTTTGCAATATGGTCCAAGTTGGTCTTAAGATCATAAACTTAAGATCATCTAAGTGTACTCAACTGTGCTATTTTGAGACGCCATGAATATGAACTAAAATTCACTTTTAACATACTATCTCTATTTAAATAATGTATTTACTTACCACTTCTAGTACACTAGTACACCCATCTTTTATACGCCAGTACACTCAGTAAACACATTTTTAAAAAACACAGATGTTAAAAGTGCATTTTAGTTCATATTCATGTCGTCTCAAAATAGTACAGTTGAGCAGATGATCTTAATGATTATCTTAAGAAGTACAAAAGAATCATTTTTAGTATATTAGGTACAAAATTTGTGCACAAAAAATATAGCACTTTAAGTACATTATGAAAGTGCACCTTTAGCTCAACCAGATAGTTGCCATAAATGACCTTCCTATTCAAACTATCCCTTCACATAAGAAAAAATCCAGCATGCTTTTATACAGGCACCAATTGCACCAATTACTATCAAAACTTAAAGAAATGTGTACAGGATCTATGAAAATCTACAATAGGTTCAAGTTCACAGTAGGATAAAATATTATCAAAACATTAATATGAAAAGTTGACAACTATTTTAATGTTCTTTGACATACCAGAAATTCTGTAATGGGATTGCTGTGAAAACCCATTTTGGAACCTCTATTTTCAAGAATGTATCAAGATATTATTCCATAACCAATGCAATTTTCATAAACATTACACAACATCCAACAAGTATCCAAATTTCTGTCATTTTAATTCAGTATGAGGATTCAAAGAGGATTCTTTTCAGATCCTATTAGGATTCCAAATTATGAAAGGACAGGAATAGGATCCTGTATACATTACCATAGGTAAAATACATAATCATGAGGTATTCTGTAGTTAAAAGGGAGGGAGGGCAGACAAATGCTAACTGGACACTTTCATATATTAGTTGGAAATGGATAAGATGTCAGAGGAGTTTAGGAGTTAATGCAGTGAAGTGATACATGTTTTACAACACTCAATAGCATAATTGACAAAATAGAAGATGTAACTATGTTTGAATAATTAACTTTTATTTGAAAACCCAGCTTTTACTACAGCCTTGCTCAATCAGCTGATTTATTGGCCCCCGCTGCTTTGATTGACCAATAAAATATCAGAGACGTACTTATGTACTAGCTGTAAATAAACAATAATCAGTATATTTCTGGAAATAAATTTCTTATATTATTTAGAATTTCTTATACATTTGATGCCATCAATACTGCTGGGTAATTAAACACTATTTTTAATTTTAGTTTTAGTTTTCTAATTTTAATTAATCTTACATCTACATTCAAACAACATTAAACTAAAATACCTGGTTTGTTCTCAGGCATTCCCTGTGACTTACTATTATTATTAACAAGACAGAATGTAGTCAAATAATTGATTAAAAAATAGTTTTTTTTTTTTATCAGCATATTAGTTAATTTATTAGTCAAATTCATCAAACCTTGCAATCTACCAAAATTCTTACATTTTTCATTTAGTGAAATTATAATATTTAGTATAAATAATTATAATAACTGATACCAAAAAATGTATATAGTTGTCTAAAGTATATGTATATCTGTTTAGAAGTTTATGGAAAAAAATGGAAAAAAAATGTCATTGCTTCCACAAAAATATAAAGCTGAATAATAATAATCAGAAATATTTCTTGAGCAGCAAATAAGCATCTTATAATGATTTCTGAAACATCATGTGACATTGAAGACTAAAATAATTATTCTGAAAATTCAGCTTTAACATCACATGAATAAATTCCATTTTATAAATATATTCAAATAGAAGAAAAAAAAACCCCAAACAATCAATCTTTTAAATTTCGTAAGATTACTGTTTTAGTATGTTTATCAATCAAATGCAGCCTTGATGAGCTTAAGAGGCTTTCAAAACCATTACAAATCTTAAAACACACACACATTTGAACAGCAGTGTAGCACTTTAGGATTCCACTTAGTAATAATAAATAACTATTTGGTCTCAAACTGCATATATTTAGGATTAAGGGTAATAGTTTAAGAATCAAACTCTAATGGTGTTTATAGTACTTAAGGCCTGAGCTGGAAAAAAAAAGACTTAAAATTTGACTGAATCCCGTTGGTTAGCAGGATTACATTAGCACAAAGTACAGCAATGTCCTGTACCTGCAGGGAGGAGTGAGTCAGACTCACTGCTTTACTCTCCGCAGACTCGCACATTTGACTATTTGAGCACCTCCCCTCTTCACATCAACAACATCCGGCTACGGCGGAGAGCAGGTGGGGCGGGAGAGGAGAGGAAAGCGGCATCCAGGGCAGGACAGAGAAATCAAGGAACGGCAGTGTGAATGAGTAGAAACAAGGAGTAACGGAACAGATGGAGAGGGCAAAGTGAAAGAATTAGGTGATGTGTTAATGGAAAAGAGATCAAGTTCAATAAGCAGAACGTGCAATAACACACAAAACAAGAAGATAGCATGGAGAAGATAACGGAAGAGAGACACGGTTGAGGGGTGAATAAATCAGAGAGGATAAAGAGAACAGGAGAGAGAGAGAGAGAAAAAAAAAAGCAAATAGCATCAGAAAAGGCCAACACAGAAGGACGGGCAAAGAGAAGTTTAATTCAAGTCGAGCGTATACAGGGAAACTTGACATCAACCATAGAGGAACGAATGATAATGAACATCAAATGAAGTTATCAATGAGGGTTAAGTTAACCGGGAAGCCCATAAAGAGGAATCACCTACGAACCAATCTGGTGATGTAACTTCCTCTACAAGATCTACAAGACACTGTAAAAAGTGGTACCCTGCATTAACTAGCAAATACTTTTGCTTGTATAAACATATACGCTGCTTTAGTGATGTTAAACAATATATTTGACTTGAATTTTTACCATTTTTAGGTTACCATTTTTCAGTGTATTTTAAAAATTGTATGTGACACATTAATTAAAATAAATTCATTCTGCAAAATGTATCATCACTTGTCAGTCAGATTAAATAAAGTAAAGGAAAAGATGTCGAATATGGGTTGATGATTTAGGAAATGGATACTTCTGTATACCTCAAATTTGGGTAGATGTAATAGGTCGGTATTCCATGCACACAGATGTTTGATCAATGTGCACAGTACATACTGCAGAAATAGTAGTATGAGTAGAATAACATGGTAGAAAATAGCATATTATATGTTGTTCAATTAAATGATACCAAATTAGGCCTCCTAAATGCAATGTTCAGTGTTATTTTTTTCTTTCCAAATAACACTGATCATTAGTAATCCTGGTTCTGACTGATTCCTCTTTGTGGAACGGAAAGAAATTCAGGAAACTAAAAAAGTGCCCAAAAGAACGAATAATGATGCACTGGGGTGAAAATAAGCACTATAATCCAATGATATGATTACCAGATCATGAACATTTCAAATCTGGCCGGAGTGACCTAAAGTGATACTAAGCCATCACGTTTTTTTAATATTAATAATATAAAGGACAACTATAATAAAGTCTAATATTAAGGACAATTTTAAGAAAGTTTCTAAAATTGAAAGCATTTCTACTGTATACAGGCTTACTAGGTTCTTACATAATCCAGAGCATATTTTGTCCTCCCAACACTTTCAGGACCTTGGAACATGCTATTTTTTCCATTCAAATATCCTTTTCCTTAATAAGCTGAAGAATTCTTGTTGCATTTCTTAAAAGTGAAGCGTTTATTTTCCTTTAAAGGATTCATGGAGCATTCTTGCAGATACATTATCTTCAGGTTGCATTTATAGGCTGGATCTTCTATAATATCTACAATGCAAAGAAAACAAAAACAAAGAAAACAAACAAAAAAGATATAGAAAACTGTGGTGTTTCCTGGTCTAAGCCTTCAAGCTTCTAGCACTTTGCTTATTCTCCTTCAAACCACACTCTTGTCTGCCCAGCGAACTCAAAAGCCCACCTTGCTGTCACGGCCCAGGACGGCATAGCTCATGAACTGTTCTCCATCAACGTCTGCCTCATTGATATCCTGCGGCAGCCCTTCTATGATGAGCTCCTGACCCCCTTCCTCCCCTTTTCCTCTCCGGACCACCTTCCTCACAATCTATGTCAAGGATGGGTGGGATCATAGCGAATCGGTGGATGAGCAGAAGGTGCGTGAAAAACAATGCAGGAGAGGGAATGAAGAGATGGGAAACAGTGTAAGAAACATGCAAAAGGAATGTTTTAGGATGTTTGACAGAAAATAAACATGTACTGTAAAGTTGTGCTTAATGTAAAATTGTGCAAACTATCTATTTGAATTCCAGATTTGACGAAGCTCTTAAGAGCATATCAAATGTCTTTGTCAATTATCATTAAATATTTGTAATGTTGACATGTTTTATCATTTAGTGAACTAGAGGTACTGTACTAACCCCATATGTGACACATTTAGAGTGCTTAACATAGACAGTATCTCTTTCACTCAATATATATATTTATAGAACCTTTTCTCCTTTTTAAGGTTCTTTAAAAAGTTATGACAGTTTAAATGGAAATGGTGAATGGAAAAGGCAACTATCCAACTAATTACCTAACTACAAATCCTTGAGATATTACCGGCAAAGCTCTTTTTTGTTCTTTGCTTAGAATTTAAGTGCTTAAAAATGATTTTGCAATGATGTTGTTAATTCATTCGGGCGGACTTCGTTCACATTTTTACAGTTGTCATAATGCATTCTGGGATTGCCTTCTCTGAGAACGATACATGAAATGCTTCCTTAGAATTTGTTCTAAATGAGGTAGCCTACTTCTTGGCACAGCTGCTACATCAGTTGAAACGCTATCTATGCGAACTGCTCATTAGGATTTGAAACTGAGAAATCAACCCATGTTCATTTGCACAGCTTTATAAAATGATTGTTGGGATGCATTTGAAATGGATTTCCCATGCTAATGAGCGGTAAATGACAAAAGCAGGATGAGGCTGCTGCTGACCTTTTTGGTGACGATGTTGCCATGCTCATCTGTAAATTGCTCCTCGCTCACTTGCTCTCCTGGAAGATCCTCTGCCTCATCACCCTAGGTGAGATATGACAACAGCAAACTTAAAAAAGCGACATGGTCTGTTGTGTGCTTCATGCACTCTTCGATTTGACATTCTTGCATTCGTCCTGATGGTGACCAAAGGTCAGAATGATCTGCGATCATGCAAAAGCCAAGATTGTGATGCAGAGGCTCATGAATCTATCATGAGCAGGATACATCTCTGTTTACCAGTGTTTCCAGCTGGTATTGTGAATTTGTGGTGCAGGGTGATAGAAATGACACAATTTAATGATTAAAAGCATAAAATGAAAAAAATGAGCAATTATATTTAATAGGACAAAATATTTTACCTTTGTTATTGCAACTACATTTTTCAAGTATCTGGAATATATGTGTGTGTGTGTATTTTTATCCAAAGCATAATATTATACCTTTTACTCCCTTGTTCCTTATTATGTCAAATGGAGGAAACAGACACCCAATCCCAGATAATGATAATAATGCCCAATTCATGAAAAAAATGATTCTTTTCAATGAATCCACTGAACAAGTTTGAAAAAAATCACCATAAATGATTTAGCAAAACTCATTGTATAAATCAATAACATTCTTTATAAACATATTTTGTCCCATGTTATGTCTATTTTTGTATTGTCACCACACATTTTCTTCATTTTAAAATAGCATATGGTATATTTTATTTTCTCTTGTTTGCACATGTGAATTACCAATATAACTGATCAATCATCATATCAATATATGTAAAAGTAATATATTGAAGTTTAACATTTTATATATATTACATATATTATTTATATACCTAATAATAACCATTTATTGCAAATTTACAGATATTATGCATCTTCTTACCATAATCTACTTAATTAAATACTTTTGAAGAAAGGATAACTTTTTTTAAAGAGGGAATATTTTATATATTTTAAAGAGGACAAGTACTTGAATTATGCACTTAGTCCACCACTAAAATGATCTAAACTTTCCTTGACATGAGTAATATATTTTTTAAATCTTTTGACAATTTTTTTTATTTAAAAAGGCCACTGTATATGATTATTTTTTTATGCCAAAAACTAACAAAATTAAAAATTAACTTCAAGAAAGATATTTTAAAAAGCATGACCCCTTTAAAAGTGTGTACTTCAAGAAGTCAGCAAAAAGGAAAGGAATCTCTTAGATATTGTATAAAACCAACCCTTATTTATATGTACAGTATGAGAAATGCAGGAATGCAACATGTGTCAATGGCTAGACTAACCTTTAAATATAAAGCTTTTAACATCCAGCATTTATTAATACCATATGTCTGCTTTAATATTCATCCTAATATTCTATATGAATAATCTCAAATTTTCTTCACACCGAAGCAACTACAGTTGTTCACTGTACTCAAACGAGGTCAAATGTAACTGAAACCAACTGCCCAAGTATCACTTTAATCCCCAAGATTTACAACCTACTACAACTGAAGTCTCTGCTATTTCTCTTTTATGTCTTTAAGAAATATCCCAGATCAAATATCAACAACAATCCTCTATACCTTCAGTATAACTCTGCGGCGCACAACTCGAGTGGTGACGTTTTCCTCTTCATCAGCCACACCTTCATTCTCACCCAACTCCCGATCCAGCTGAGTGTGAACGTAGGCCAGCACCGATCGGACAGAGCTGCTGGCGATATGCAAGACGTTTTGGCAGCTGATGACCATGAAGGCCAACAGCACGAAGCTGAACAGCAGCTCAGTCACCAGAGCCCACATAGTGTAGCAGTCGCTCTCTCACAAGCACTCAGAAACACGCTCCAACAGCGAGGTGAGGTCCAGAGATTTGGGGAAGGATGTTATCTTCCCCTAGTTTCCGTCTTCCACTCTATCCACAGCTTTCATTTAAAGAAAGCAGGCACTTTTTAATCTGAGCCTATTCCTTCTTCTGTCATTTCCACATTCAGCAGTGTTGGGAATGTGGTTGGCTGTAGCTTCCTTTTTTGACCACACTCTCTCTCTCTTGCCCTCTCTCTCTCTCAACCTTCCAAAAACATCTCCCTTCTGTCTAGTGTCTGATTGCACATGTGATCTGTATGCTTTAAATACCCACAATGTGAGGACAACTCTCTTGTTGTGGCTCTTAGTTGGTGTGTGAGGGAACAGCTGCTAACATTTCAGCAACAGCATTTTCACACCAGGTGCCTCCTTTATTGCACGGTTAATCTAAGCAGACATTTGCATCAACTACAGACACAACAGAACCTTTCATCAGAATGTTTATGTCAGAGTACTTTCAAGTTTCATGTTAATTTACTTGAAAACTTTTTTCCTCAGATGTGCACTACTGTTCACAAGTTTGGGGACAGTAAGATTTTTAAAGGTTTTTTGAAAAAAGTTTCTTATTTTATATATATTTGATTGGAAATAATGCAAAAACTGCAATATTGTTGAAAACAGTTGTGCTGCTTCATATTTTTTTTTTTTGGAATCTGATCCATTTTGCCATTGAAGGATAGAGAGTACAAAAGAACAGCATTCATTTGAAACAGGAGTCTTCTGTAGGAACATACATGTCTTTGACACATTAAATTAAATTTAAAAAGTTACTGACTAAAGTATTGAACAGTAGTGTACATTGTAAGTGCATTTCTGGAAATACATTCATCCAATGAATACCAAATAAATATCAAATACCAAATTCAGCTTTCAGGTATTCAAATAAATTGACTTTACTCAAATATTCCTTATAAAGGTTTCACCTTCCCTCACAAAATGTTTCACGTTTTTCATGCAAATTATAAAAAGTTATTTTTCTCAGTTACAATTTTCACAGTTCAAAAAAAGCACATTGTGTGTCTTTGAGAAACCATTGTAGTTTATGACCTTACTGTCCATGCTTTCCAAATCCATATATAACATTCATCCCCCCACTAGCCAGTGCAGCAGGAGCAGCCCCTTTGGATTAAAGAAGGAGACAAGATCTATTTTTAGAAACCAATGGGTTGTGTCCTTCTAGGGGCCAGCTGTACTGTACGCATGTGTGTGTGCGTGTGTGTATGTGTACACCTGGTATTCCCTATGTTTTGACTTTGTGTGTCCCCACAAGGAAACACCAAGCTTATAAATCATGCAGAACAAAGTTTTTTGAAAATCTAAAATTGGAAAAAAAAAATATTTTGTGAGGGGTATGTATGTTTAGTCTTTACAGTGTGAAAGCCATTGTGTCTGAGCGATGCCCCCATAAAACACTGAAACCTGTGTGCGCGTGTGTGTGTGTGTGTGTGTGTGCGCATTGCACCACAAGCAAGCACAAACAATTGTGCATACTTGTGTTTCTATCAGCCTTAATAAATATGAAATAAATATTTTATATAGCTAAGACAGATGACATCTAGGACTTGCTGGTGCATGTTCTTAATGTCATTATTCATTGTTTTAATTTTTCTAATTTCATCTCCTAGCTCAATTATGCTACATGCACATTATTTTTTAAAATCTAGTCACACAGTATTCAAATCACTGATGTAGGGTATTAAGTACACTATGCAGTATTTTTAATAGTAAACAACAAATCAAAGCACACAAGCAAAGCCTTCACTAGAAAGGTCAAAGGTGTAAAACAGTATCATTCATGAAACTGCAAATGTTACCACGTAACGTCACTGCAAATAACTTTTAGCTTTGAAAATGCTTTGTTAACAACAAGTTTGCAATAAAAGCAGATTTTTGGGGGAGATACCAAATTCCATGGGTCTCCCACTGGAGAAAGTGTAACCATCAACTTGAATAACATCTACCTTGATAACCAGTGACTTGGGAGGCTTGAGGTAACTGAATTGCTGTCAGAGTTGTATGACAGTCAGTGTCATAGAATACCAAAGAAATTTAGAAGTGCCAAAACCCTGTCCTACCTGTGGCAGAACTGTGGTCTATCTCATCCATCATATCATTGCAGGTTAAGGCAAAAACAAATAATCAGTATGTGACTAAAAATGACCATGATATGTGAAAACACAAATGAAATCAGACAAAATGAATCTCAAATTCTTTCCCAACCCTTACCTGTCCTCTTAGACGCATGTCCTCCCAACCTCGTATGTTAGCTGTTCTGTGCGGGAAGCCTAGTCCTTTCTCAAAGGGTTGAGTACCCTGATAATGCCCGTGGATGATCTCAGAGTGCCCTATGTCCCGCACTGGTTCAATTAGGGCTTCTTGGGCTAGGCAAGACTGCTTAGGATCACAGTCCACTGTGGCTCGTACTGATGACATCATAGACTCCATTGCCTGTCTAGGAAGAGAACACTGTAGAGGTCCAACTCTGTTCTGGGTTTGTTCTGGGGCCGAGTGCCAACCAGGAGCCCCCTGATCCTGTAGATAAGATAGGAAGGACCCAGCATTTAACCTGAGAAACGAAACAGAAAATTAGAACGAGGTAATGACAACATAGTTGGCGGTAATCACTATAAGTGGAAGTAACCTTACTCTGTTCCAAAGAACCACAGACAGTAAGTGAAAAGAAGTTATTATATAAACACAGGCCATGCAATTTGTCAGTCACATAAAGTCTCTATGAAAAGGTTTGATGAGTGCAGTTGTCTTTCCTCTGTTGAAATATTTCTTTTTGCAGGGGTGTCCAATCCTGCTCATGGGGGGCCAATATCAGAGTTTAGCTCCAAGATGCTCCAAAACACCTACCTGGATGTAATCCTCGAGATCTTAATTAACAGGTTTAGGGTTGAAGAAAAACTATGGTCATTGAAACCTTTTTCTGGAAGACCACTGATCTGCAGAGTTTAGGTTCAACTCTAATTAAACAGCTAATCAAGGTCTTCAGACTCACTAGAACAGTGGTTTTCAATCCTAGATTTGGGAACACATTGCTCTGCACATTTTGCATATCTCCATTATTTAACACTGATTCAGATAACCAGCTCATTAGGTGAAATCAGCTCTCCGTTAAAGGAAACATACAAAAATGTGCAGAGCAGTGAGCCCCCAGGACTACCACTGCAGTAGTAATTTCCAGGCAAGAGTTGCTGTGGCTGATTGGAGCTAAACATTGCAGGACAGTGGTCCTTCAGGAGCAGGATTAGACACCCTTGTCCTATTGCAATAACGTATCAATGGGCTCATCCTTTTTCATCCAAAAGCCTTTTGTTTAACCAAAAGCAGAACACCACACTTCATGGTTTGTACCTTAGACAAACACAGTGAATGGCACTTACATTTTAAGTCATATAATTTGCAACCACTTTAAATTTGGATACCTATGAATATTAGCCAACCATAGACAAACCTAGCTATTGTTAGTCAGACGCAATTGATATAGAAGCAGTGTCCAGTTCTGCTCCTGCAGGGACAACTTCCAGCTGAATTTAGCCCCAGCCCCAATTAAACAAACCTGAACCAGCTCATCAAGTTCTTGCAGATCACTAGAAATGTCCAGCCAGGTGTGTTAGGTTCGTTAGAACTAAATTATTGCAGGAACGTTCCCTCCAGGAGCAGAATAAGACACTCCTGGTAAAGACCTAACAACTTTCAAAACTATTTTAAGGAGTTTTTGTTTACTGAAAATCTTTTGGAAAGATGTTTTGTTGGCATGGTTGGCATGGAAACCACTGGCATGGTCTTAACAACCGTTTAACAATCCATACTTCTATTCCTCACAGCCTGGTTTCATTCTTGTCAAAAATTAAATATAACATTACCCTGACGAAAGTCTATTTATAATTTAGGATGAGGGGCTGTTCTCATTCTAGAGGCCGGAACTTTTTATAGTGGGAGATCATTAGTCATTAATATTTTCAGTCCAATTTCCCAGAAGAGAAAGATGAAACTCTTTAACACTGTTAAAACATTGAACATTTGTTTTAGCATCTTGACCAGCCTGACACAACAATGGGTCTGGGACTAAATTATCATGGTGTGGAGAAAATTTAGAAAAGGTAGTAACAGTGCAGTTTTTTGCAATTCCATTTAGTGACAATAGTAGCATGTAAATGACACATATAAGAATGACACATATATCTAGCTAGCCCTTAAAAACATTTGGTATCTTGATAGTCTTTGATATCAAGAGCTGAGAATGATTACCTGATGATACTTCCTGAGTCCCTACTGGTCAACAAAACAATTTAGAGTCTATTGGACATCTCACCTGTCATCACCAGGATCTGCCCGTCTTCTTAGCACAGGTGACTCACTCATTCGAGCATAAACTCGCTGTTGCCCTGAAATGAGAGATATGCTATCTTCTACGTTCATGCCGTCACCTCCTCCTTCTCCCAAACCTCCACTGGAATCGTCTTTAATGTTGTTGACTTCTTGACCTACAGCACCTTCTAACCTCTCCGACCCCTGACCTCTGTCCAGAGCATTGATGTTGACCCCTTCGCTCAGACACAGCATCCCGGCAGCACTGTAATCTGAATCTGCCCCAATGGATTGATCCTCAAGTAGCTCGATGGAACCACTTAACCCTCCCTGAGCAGAAAGTCCCACTGGTCCGTTTGCTCCGGGAGTCCCGCTCCTCGAGTGGCCCAAGCTCCTGTTCAGTAGTGCCTCGGAGTCATCAGCATTGCTGCAATCCAGTGAGGAGTCCTCTACGGCCACAATGGAAGGACTATTGCCTGAGGGCCAAACCTGGACCTCAGACATCTCCATAAGTGTGTCCTCTTCAGTGGTAGCGATGGGTGCACACTCCATGCTTGACACTTCCTGCCAGTAGGGCTCATTGCCCAGTGGCGAAGGTAGACTGTACTGCATAGAGGCCGGTGAGACTAGTTCTTCCTGTACCACCAGCCCGTAACCTGGAGCGACACAGAGAGAGGCACACTGATACAGGCCCCCCACTGTGCCTCCCAATCAGCCCCCCCACACAAGTGAACCCAGGAGGGATGTGCTCCAGACCAGGGGGTTAGGGAAGGGAGATTGGAGAGCAAGCTGCAAGATTGGAGAAGGCTAAAGCTGCTGTAAGCCATTTCTTGTCCCAAGTACCTGACAGATATCGCTGAAATAGATGCCCTGGAATTGTCTATGAGCACTTGAGTGCATCTTGCACATGGTAGCCAATCAGTGAACTCTCTGCCTCTCAAAAGAGAATCAGATTTGCTGCTAAGAGCAAATGCAGTGGCGCAGCATCATACAACACTTGCAAGGCATATCTGGAGGAAGTAGGGAGGGTGGCTAGCATTGCTTGCAGCAGCTTTGGGCCAGCAGCAAGAGCACAGGCAATTGTTGTAGCATCAAGTATGCAATTTTATAAGACTGTCGCTGCCCCACTTCGTGTCACAAGAGATAGGGGGTTAAAGAGAACCTTTCAACTGTCACCAACCAGGAAGTAAAAGACACCCCTTCAGAACTGTGGAGTTGGGGCAGAGCACCCTGTACACACATGCTTCATCTTCCATGCTCTCATTCTCTGAGTCATGACATTTTAGCCTCTATCAGACTAAAGAGCATGCATGCAAGCAACCAGCAAAGATCAATAACCACTGTTCTCACGAAGAAGGGTAATGTCTAAACACATACACAACTGTCAACAGTACTACAAACACACAGCTGAAATGAACTCATTACAATTCATGTAACTTTGATACAAGTCATATCCATGTAGTTTGTAAGATTTGTGCAGAATAAATGGTAGTAAAGTGTAAAAGCATATTCTCTGAAACTCAAGTTCAGACGTTCTTCCCAGCACACTGGAAATTACATAGACTCCAGTCTTAAAGAGGAGGTGTGTATTTCCACTGCTTTATTTGTCTGCGCAAAAACTGGCTGAACCAATGATAGAGGGTTAGGGCGGGACAATCTGGTTGCTTAATCAATGGCAGCTTGACTAATGGAAACATGCATGTTTATTTATTTATTTGTTTCATTTTGTGACAGTAGTCACACAGAAATCACACACTTCTCCTTTAAATGACAACAACTTTGCAAACAAACAATAGCTATACATATATACCTGTAGATATGGATAGCAATATATAGATATTTTATAGACACCAATAAAAGTCACTGTGGCATTATTATAAACAGGTAGTTGACAATGAATGTGTTTTTATGTTAAGCCAACAACGTAAGCTCATAAGCATCTGAGTAATATTTTATTATTTGTTGTCTGTTTTTATAAGAAGCTCATTTTGATAGTTGTAAGTGTTCTGTTGTACGTGTAAACACACTCATTAAGAGCAATACCAGTAAACTCAAGCGACACTATACTCTAAAGAGAAAGATGTGTATTGTCAGAGAGAGAAAGTAATGTGTATTGTCCAAAATAACATTCTTACGCTGACATAAACAATGGACCTTATTGACTAGTCTGTTTCCTCTCCCCAGTTTACGACCTCCGTGCAGATAAGACCTCTCATACAGAGCACACTACACACGCCAAAGAGATATATTAACCACATGGCCCTGGAATGGTAGTTCAGAGGGTGGATACACTCCATCATGTGACCTCATGTCTGTGTAGTTTCTTTGAAAATCGCAAACGCTTTACAGTATGGTTCTATTTGTTAACATCAGATCACTGAATTAGTTAATATACATTAACAATTAAAACTACTAAAGCATTTATTAATCTTAGATCATTTTAATTTAATTATTAATACTTATGCATCATTAAAATCAAGAGTTGTAATGGACCTGAACTACTGTTATGAATGTACTGCTCGCTGTTCCTTAATGTTAGTTAATGCATTAACTAATGTTACTTAATGGGACCTTATTTGTAGTTACCGAAATTTTTTTTAAGGCTAAATGGATATTAGTTGGAATACAATACTGTTACAATCTAAAATAAATACATAGCGATGTATAGTGATCAATGAGTGATTAATTTGGGTAAACTATTTTGTATGTTATGCAGCAACAGTATTATGTACAAAAGCCCTGAAAATGTAGTATGTATACTATGTACAGGACAACATCCATTTGAGTACATATATTTCAGTACTACATTAGCTCTTGTGCATTATGTGTGCAGTAAATGCCTTTTATGACAGACAAAGAGTTGGAAACAGACATAGACATACAAAATACACTCACAAAAACACAAACAAGTAAGGCACAATCACAAGCTTGTGAGGACAATAAAGTAAAAAACAATAGAAAGAAATTCTGATAGAAAAAACAAGCCAATCCATAACATGTTATGTGTATAAAAAAAAGAACATAACATCCACTAACACAGAAAATGTGTAATTGTGAACAAATATAGCAAAGACTTATTTGTATAAGTACTTATTGCGAGGAGTTTAACAGGATCCCTGAATTCACAGGTAATAGACAAACATGAAAATAATGACAATACTGAATATAAATAAGTGATTGTACAGTGACCAAGAAGGTTAAAAAGAAAGGTAACAAAGAAACAAACATATTTCTGTGCTTCTCAAGCAAAGAGCTTAACGACTATCAAAGACTAAATAGCACCAGCTAGGACTTCATGCAGCTGTAACATGCCATGCAAGTTCCATTGTTGTACTTCATGCAAAAAAGTGCTCTTTTATTTGAAGGGCATCACACAAGGAAGATAACATATGCCATAAAGACATTTTAGTGACAACAGAATATAATTACTCCCTGAATTGCACTCTTTAAGGATAGTTGATGCTAACCTTACCAAAAGAGTGACTTTATTTTGTTTCACTTATCTTTATGGTAATGCATGCACCATGTAAAATGTCATTGTGTCCTGTTTCAGAGCCCTTCAAGCTAAAGCTTTTAATGAAATCTCAACGGAGAAGCATTCATGCTTTATGCCCTCCTGTGATACATGCGGACATGGTCCAAAATTAACCTAAGAGCCCACTGTGTGTAATAGAACAAAGTCACTGTTGGTTACCTAATGGTTTAAATCGAAAAATCGAAATTTTGCTTATATATATTTTGCTTATCATGGTATGTGTAGTATATTAGTTGTAGTATATTTATCTGGCAACACACATACAAAATATAGCTTGCATTACGTCACCAACACTAAAGTGGTTAAATAGTATAATTGTCATATATTGTCAAACAAATCTGAATTAAATTAATGTTATTTATAATAAAAAAGACAAACACACAGTTTCATAAAGATGTATCGCCATAAAAATTTTTACTGGCATAAAGTTACTTTTGGACCATGCATGCAGAGATCATGGTATGAGGTACATCCAAGAAAGTGCCACAAGAGCATGTAAACAGGCCTCATAGCAGAAAGACAAGAAAGGGTTGTTTGGGTGAAAGGAGACAGAGCGAGAGAGAGAGACAGAAAGAAAAGGAGACAGGTGAGTCAGAAACACCTCCCTCCTGTAGGGGGCGCTAAGCATATAACTGGTGATGGAGGGGGTTGATCACAAAACAGAGCAACAACTTTCCTTTTTTTGAAGGGGGGAAGGTGGCTTGGGAGGGGGGGAAGAAAACACACGACTGGTCTGAGGACAGAGAGATAAATGAGGGCCAGAGGTCAACATGATGTCTGTATGAGGTCAAAGGTCAGAGAGGAGGTGCACAAGAGGAGAAGGAGAAGGAGAGGAAGAAGGCTGGGCTGCATGTGACATATCAAGAAAGGGAACAGGTTTAATGCTCTACTGAAAAAACAGAACTGCCATATTGCCCCACTATTCCAAGATGCCACACAAAAAAGCATGATCGCCCCTTTTAAATCAACACAGTCTCACTCAACTTGCCACATTTTGACGCTTGGTCAAGACTTTTTTGCGTCGCTTTTTGAAGCTCAAGGTACTCCTTTTTAGTCACTTTTCCAGTCACATTTTGGCTTAATGTAATGGTTTGCATGTATATATAAATTTATTATATAATTTTTTACTTTTATTGGAGCACCAAACCCCACCCCTACCCTAAACCTACCCACCTCTGAACAATATAAAACACACACAGGAATTATTTTTCAAATAAATTGTGACGGTAGTTGTATCTGCCTGCTATATCTTGCGTTTCATTGACAGATGGTAGGTTTAGGGGCAGGGGTTGGGTTACGTGCTCATAAATGTGTACATAATAACATTTAGATAAAACTTTTTTGACTGGTTACACTGAAAAAACACCACACCCCTACATATATGCAATAATGCCATTGTTTTGTGTTTCCATCTTTTAATTATGACTATAAATTTTTTTTTTTTTCGAAAATTAAAATTTATTGACCTGTTTAAATCAACGGAGGACCCTTCACGTCGAAAAGTGACAAAAAGGGGTACCTTGAGCTTCAAAAAGTGACGCAAAAGGGTCTTGACCAAGCATCAAAATGTGCAACTGTGTCGTTTCAATATACTAGGGTTTTGTGAACTACTCTTGTTCTTCATAGCAGATTATACTCCACAGGGGTAATATTAAAATTATAATAACATTAAAAAATAGCTTCATTTCACTAACTTTGGATACAAGCATTCATTATAGGGCTGGGCAATATATTGCACAATATATTCATGCACATCTCGTTCTTTGATTACCCTGTTTTTAAATGAAGCTGCAGTTAATACACAAAGCCGTAGATCACTGCAATATCGCGTTCAGTTTCAGGGGTGATTCATTTGCAATACTGAACGCAATATTGCATAGATTTACCTCTAATCAAAGAACCGGCTTTACTGGCGAGACGCGCATGAATATATTGTGTAGTATATTGCCCAGCCCTAATTCATTGCATTCCCCTGAAGCCCCTACTCCATCGATGCTTGTGTCTAGGAGTCACTTCACACCCCTGCATAACAATGAGTGTGTTCAATTTTGCTTTAAGTTTATATTTGGAGTTCAGACCTTTTGTTTTGGTATGGACAAAAATATGAATAAAAATATAGTCCCGATTTGCTTAGCGAAGTATTATTTTTAAAGCCAAACCAAGACGCATAAGCATATAGTTACAATGTCTTTGGTCCATGTGGCATTCATTTTAGAGTTCAACTGAATGTAGACTGAGACCCCCTGAAATGGTGGGACTTGTTTGGTGCACACCAATGTGCAGATGGCAGCATTCACACTTCAACCACACTAAAACTTTATAGTTTATAAGTTTATATGAACAGAATCTTGACCCCCTCGGTTTTGACAAAGCGTGTACTCGTGTGTACTTTTATTTTGAGATTTATCTACATAATACTTGTAGCTAGTTTTCCTAAACATACATGTACACATGTAGGAATGGTGTATAGAGAACTGATAAGGAATAATAATAATGATAATAAAAAGCACCGCAGCACATTCCAAGTGATCAAGGGTGTTCCATTTCTACCCATGCATGGGTTCACACGTCCTGAGTTAGTTGTGATCCTAGGTCAACATATTTTGATGACCCATGAACAACATTTTAATCCCAAAATTTTGTCTTGACCATATCTCTACACCTAAACCTAACTATACCCATAAGTAAACCCTAAAATCAGAGGAAATGATAGAAGAATGACACATGTACATGTACAAGCACCATACACTGGTTGTAAGCCTAAATTTCACAGAAACTATAAACTGGTTCTTCAAATCTGATTGGTTAAGCATAATGTTGTTTCAAGGTCAACAAAGATGTTGATCCAGAAACATGTCGCACTCAGCAAAAGGTTCTGCGCATGGGTTCTACCAGTAGTGGCCATTCATACAACATAGGTAATGATTCAAGTCGATGAGACAGAGGTCAGTGAACAGTATAGCCACTTTCAGATTCTGGTTGAACAAATACATAAATGTTGGCCTGCTACTGCTATCTTTTTAGGTCCTTTCCACCTTTTTCCTTATGAGCCTATTGTGTTTTAAATTATTGGAGACACTTCTGTTTTGTGGAAGTTTCAGTCAAAAAGGCTGCAACAAATCCCTTTAAATCATAAGACTGTGCTAGAAATAATCCTTATCTGTCATTTTAACTACATGTTCATTCATTTTCTATTTTCAGAAGTCAGGAGAATAACGGTATGTCTGGTATATTCATGTGAAATGTAATTGTTACAAAATATAGACATATATTTCATTGCTCAAACGGTAATATTGCACACTAACTAATCAAAGTCTTTAGTGTTAAAAACTTTCAGGCATGTCTGTTGGAGTGGGTTGGAGCAGCCCTCCAGGAGCTGACTTTGATGTGCATTTTACAACTTTATGCACAAGATGCACTTGTTTTAATTTTTTAAGTCTGTTGATTTGATAACCTCATACAGAAAGAAGCTATTTTTGGACTCTTTGTTGAATACTGATAACAACTTTATTGGAATCTTTGGCATTTTTTCACCTGGTCCACCTGAGCCTTCTTATCGTTTCTGAGTAAATGATTTAGGCTGGATATTGTGGACTAATTCTGGACCACACAGTCAAGTGGTTTTTAAAGTAAACAACTGAGCCTGAGATTTTGTCTCACCATGATTGATGTGTGAACTCTACTTGGCCAAGTTTCATTTACTCATAACTAAAATCTAAGAGATTAATAAATGATTGTTGTCCTTGTGTTGATATGACTCAATTTGTACAGGATTCTGTTGGTTCAATTGTGCTTAATAATTAAAGGTTGCATTCAATTCCTGCAGAGCTTCCTATTACAGCAGCTCCAAGCTTTTACAAGTATGCCTCTAGTCTTCCTTTCATGCTCAAATGAGGAAGACAGTAAAATACAGTGCAATGTACTTCTGTTCTCTTCGAAAACTACATGCAGCAGTGGTCACTGAGCAAGCAAGTGAGGCACCACTTCCTCAATTTTCAATACTGCCATCATAACAAAAATCACACAACGAATAACAACAGATAAGAAAGTGCTCCTAAAATTAGTTGCCTCACATGTAGAAACAAACATTTTACAAGCAATCGCCCATCCAATGGAGTTCCATGCTCTGGGTTAATAGGATACACTACCCAATAGTGGCCTTTATTGAACGACTCAGAAGTAAAGACGCCACAGCAGACAGTTTGCAGTAAAGCCTAGCTAAGTGGGCTTCCAATGCATTTACTCTCCTTCAGGGACTTGAACTCCACTTTAGTGCTCACCAATTACCAATCATATGGGACAACGAATCTGCCATGCTAGAAAAGACACAGCGAGATCAGACAGTGCAACTTGTGCGTGTTTTATAAAGATCTCGTCTCTTGACTTTAGAGATGCACTGAGCCATGGAAAAGGTCAGGGCCTCATGGTCATACAGGAGAAAAAGTGGTGGTATAATCTCAGTCTGTCGACAAAGGAAGAGTCCTGGATGTATCAGTGATCCAGAAGGGGTTTTCTGTTACAGTTTTGATACAGAAGCGATATCAGGAATAAGAAGAATGACACCACTGAGGGACAAACCAGGAACTCTTCTTACTAGAGGAGTGAATGAAAAAGAAGAGGCTAGCTGCCTGAGTACCCTCTGCAGGCCATTAACCAAATAAGGCCTGCAAATAGTGCACCCACAAACTGTCACAAACACTTTAAATGCTAACAATGTTTATCCTCAAAATATCATTGCATAGCAAAAGAATCCACAAACTGGCAAAACATGCTGAAAGCTACTGCTCCCTTCGAGGTAGTGAGTCACTCAATAGCTGCCCCAACACAGGCTGCTTGCACATTCACAGTTAAGTGCACAAACTCTTGCAGCTCCACCACTAGATGCCACCACAGCGCTTTGCATAAACAAATGGTGAGCATGCATCAGTCAGGTCTCTCTCACATGCACAGGGTGTGCTCTCTAGAAGCTGCTCCCTGTTTTCATAGGGAATGAAAACTGGGTGTGATCGAACAGATTCAGAACCACTGGCCAAAGTGCATCACCAAGCATCAACTTTTGCACTGGATAGGTGAAGTGGTGGTCTTTCTCACATATTTCAGAAGAGAAATGGGTAACACTTTCTTTCGATAGTCCACTTTAGATATTCCACTAACAGTAAGTAACTTTGCAGTATTAGAGTATTAGTAGGCTGTCTGCTTAATATCTCCTAAAACTTTATTTTGATGACAACAACTTCATACTGATTATGAGAAACTTTACAAGTATATATGTCAACTTATTCTACGAACCCTAAACCTACCCTAACAGTCTAATCTGAGAATTAGTAGACATGTAGTTGTGAATTAATTAGTATTAGTTGACATGTAGTTACAAAGTTACTTATAGTTAGTAGAATGTCTAAATGGACTATCAAAATAAAGTGTTATCGAAAAATGCATGGATACCCTAGCTAAGAGGCCCTATTTAGTTTAAAGTGCCCATATTATGGAAGTTAAAATCAACTAAGTGAATGAAAACATTGTGCAAAGTTTTATATCTGAAAGTGCACCGTGTATAAAGTTATCTAAAAAAAAAGGTCCACTTTGAATCAATGAATCCCAAGCCATTTCATCTTGACATTAAAATGAAACATTAGCATATTGCCCACCCACTTGTTGGTCTTTTCAGGTTGGTCTGATGGAAAATGCAAATTCATTCTTTGCCACTAGGTGCCGCTTTTGGAGTGTTTAAAAGCTCATAACACTGCTTTAAATGAAACTGACCAATCACCGGAGGGGTTTGGAAAAATGAATCGTGAACAAATAAAAACAAAGATAAAAATAAATGTATATTACAAGAAAATTAAAGTGTTTTTTGACATTGCATGCATGTCAACCTGTTGTTTGGGACTCTCAAAACCAAAATATTAACCTTTCATAACCCATAATAGGGGCACTTTAATGAACACATTCAACATGGGAATGATTTATTGGGCTCTGTTTCAGGTGTTGAAATATAGGATGGCTTTATGGATGAAGAATAAATCAAGGAAGAAGTGTTTTTTTTTATTTTATACAATGATGATAAGACCATTACTTAGCGGTAAGGGGGTGACTAGACACAAGCATTGTATTTGTCAGTAATAGGGGCTGGCAGTGGCGTAATGAAACTGGCAATTTACAGAAAGGGCATATAAAGCAATGAAACACCTTACTGCAGTAAAGATCTCTCTACACTCTATTCCTACATAAGAGCCACTTCATCAAAGTCAATTATTCGATTATATTATTATATTAGTCAAGTATTGTACTAAAGAAAGGGCAGGACAGGTACTATTATTTCTATTTACTTCATGTAGAATTTGTGCTGTTTGTTATTTTTTTCTCCTTGTGCTACAGATTGACATCTTTGACCACTCCAATACATGACATGCCATGAGATGCTGTTTAACAGTTTAACGAGTGCATCTTGAGAATCATGACTGCTGTTCAGTGCATTATTTGTTAATGTTTTTTTTGGAAATGTAGCAGTTTGAGATGTGTATGCTTCACATAATTTAGTTTATTTATGATTATTTACTGCCATATATACTGTAATCTGCATGATATGGCAGGAGTATTGATATGTATCTCCTATGCAAAGGGTTGTTGCAACCTGATCTCATAGAATTCCGGCAATGACCACGGACGTAAATTTCCATGTTAGTGTTATGGAAGTGCCAAAAATTCCATGATGGGCTACAAGATTACAATGTAAGTCAGTGACAGGCATCAGCCGTAATCCACACATGGATAACCCGATTCATTTTATTTCAAGTTTATACTTTCATTGTAGCACCTAGCCCCACCTTTACCATGAACCTACCCACTTCTGAACAATATAAAACACACACAGACAATATAAGCGCAGGTGTTGGGTTACATGCTCATAAATATATAAATAAAGTAATATAAATAAAACTGTTTACAGTGAAATATCACACCCCAATACATATGCAATAATGGCAATATCATTACCCAATATTTCAATATCACGGCTGATGCCTGTCACTGACATCTTTTCCGTGAGCCCATCGTTTTGTGACACTAACACGGAATTCTGTGAGATCAGGTCGGTTATTACCCTGTCATAACAATGGTGATTTACAGTGAAGTCATGAAGCATAATAACAGCATCTTTAAATTAGAAGGAACAGAGAAAGTGGAGAATGGTCATGTATTAATAAAATATGATTACTGTATGTATGATATATACGTTATACATTATAAGTGAACCTCAAGGAAAATAATACAACAGAAGTTGTGTCATGACCCTTTTAGTGGTCCTTCAGGGTGATATGAATGTATGTTTTGCACTGGACTTGACCCCCTCAGCATCTGTTTTACTCTTCTATACTAAGGCTTTCAATTGTAAAGATGTGCATCTCTCATTACGAGTAAAATATATGCATATGATAATGGTTACACAAAAACACAAGAAGCATGTTACCAAATTAATTGATATCTGGAATTATTTAGGTTACCTTTGTTAATGGTAAAAGGTTTTTCATATCAGGTACCCACAGAAATGATAATTGTCGGGCTTCATAAATGGAGTTAAATACAACTTAAGCTGCATCGACAAGATCTGTTGCATGCTGTTGAAAATGTTAAATTGTCAAGTTGTCTAAATTGTCATTGTTAGGTGGGAATACTTTTGATTACCTGCATTTTTCTGTATGGTTGGAGCTTTTTAAACATTGTTTAAAGTCAGACACTGTATTTCAGGTGATATGTTACGAAAACAGATTTCAGTAACAGGTGAAAAGGCTGTTGTGCCTGATTGAAAGTGATTAAAGGAGATGCAACATTTGCCACCATATAGTCATAAAATATAATATATAATAAAAAGTGGGATGTGTAAGGTCAGGGTCTTTATATACTTGGTAACAACATGCATGTGATCCAAGACAACAGATAAGGCTTTGCTAACTCCAGAGAACCTACTTGATTGCATCATCACAGAATTTTTCCGTGAATATCAAGCAACAGTGATCTTTACACAAGTTCAAATTGGACAGACAGCGTAGGTAAGGTAGACCATTCGTTCACATTTTCACTCATATTTACAAAACATATATTCTACAAGCCACAGACACTGTCAGAGCTTAAGTTGTATTTTACCCAGAGTCAGTCAGTTCTGAGACAACCTTCATGGTTTGTCGGATGCTTAATGTTCATTTAGACATACAAAAGAATCTCCTTAAAGATTTCCCAATTTCAATAGGAACAGAGGATCTGTGAAGAGTTTTACAATATATTCTGTCAAAACATTTGGACAGGCTACATAAAATAGCAACATAATATAGTTCTGGAGGGGTGTCTTCAGTTCTGGTCCTGGTGACAGCAGAATTGGAAGAGGAAATGTTAGGTTCATGGCCAAGTTATAGAGGGGACAAGGCTTTGGGCAGAAAAAAAACTCGTGGAAAAGCCAGCTCTTGGAAAAAAGGATTATGTGGGACAAGAAAGGAAATTGTCTCAAAGCAGTGTCTTCCACTTACCATTTGTGATGCCAGGAGATAGATGGTCTCTCTCATGATGCCTAGACCTGGACGCATCTTGTTCCCAGCCCCCCTGCTGACCTGTTGGTGGTCCCTGGCCCTCCAACATGTTCACAATGTCCACTCGGTCAATGCTCTTGAGGGCCACGTACAGGTTGTCCACTACAGTGGTGAGAGACACACAGATGGTGGAGAAATGGAGAAGGGGAAGACAGGGTAGTTGGACATAAAGGATGAGGACAGAGACACACCACTGACAAAACCAAAGGATTTCAAGACACTATTAGGAAAGACAATCAAATAACAATAATTTCAAAACGACATTAGGGTTAAGTGTACAAATCTTGTTTTACTCTTGTTATTCAAAATAAATAGATACTGTGCAAAAATCTGTCTCAGTCACGTGAACCTTTCTTAACAGCCACCATATTTATCACCATATTTATCCTATAAGCTGTATCAAGACATAAAGTCAATGATATATAGGACAAAGTCTTCTTGGTCAGTGACCAGTGAGCTTTTCCTCATTTTCACCTAATAATGCTGGGAAGCCCCATAAAGTCGCTTAGCAGCCCACTTCTCACTCTTAATTGTCTGTCACTCTACTTTCATTGAGAGTTATACTATGTAATTTTGCTAATTATGGAACTCCTCCAATGTGCACCACTTTGGCATTGTTTAGTGTTCTTGTTGTGCAAAGTTTTATTTTTTAAGTTGATGGAACAGGGCTTAATATTACCCCAAAAACTTAGGAAGGGGAGAGCAAGGGCAAGCTATCGCTCACTTCACTCCTCTTAATACACTGCAGGGAATGCAGATTGCTCCCATACTTTTTCTTCCTAGGGGGCTGTCTACACCCATATGGTGGTGCTGAGGTTCACCTGGTAGATGCCTAATCAACCTCTAGGGGCTCAACAGCTTGGTGTTAACCTTGACTGTGAAGAAGAGAAACCTCATTGTGTCTTGCACAAACATATTGGCATTCTCTTCAGATGGCTCATCCTGCTGGAACTAGGAAGGAATACCATGATAGAGTCAGCTGTGCATTTCATTTAGCTAACTCCTCTACAGCCATCATTCAACTGGGGCAGTTAGGAGACTCAGATCTCAATTAGAATTGCACCACCTCTACACCATAAGCAATAGCAGTCTGGCTACATTGGTTATTGGTTACCAAACTTGTTTCTAGAGGCTTTCAAGACTGCACATTATGTATGCTTTATTTGTCTGACACACTCAGGTCTTGGAGTGCCTACTAATGAGCTGATGACCTGAATCAGGTGTGTAGGGAGAAATACAAAAGGTGTACTGTAGGGAGGTTCAGAAACAGCAGGGCTCCACTGCTCCAGTCCCAGGCAAAAAGTCCACACCTGGTGCAGTGGCACTCTTTATAACCAAGGACTGTTTTGTTGTAGCTAGAGAACAGTCCTCTAGAAAGCTGAAGTGGCTGAGGCATCTACTCTGGAAAAAAAAAGGGTTACCCTTTCAGTCGAATCACTTCAACGTTACATATGGGATCTCGCTTGAGAGACCAATCGTGTTCGAATCTATGA
>JAUCMS010000095.1:22096582-22135811 GCA_032357445.1 Enteromius radiatus | reverse complement strand
TACACATTTGTACTCACACACACCATTCTGAGGGTTGTTACATGTGTGAAGTTACAGAAATATTACAGCTGTAGATATTATATACCGGTGTGTACTTACACTGAGGTTACATACTACATACACATCTAGTTACTATGGAAGTACACAGGTATTAGGGACACTTAATATAAAGTGATATGAACAAATATGTTGATAGACTTTTTTCACTGGAGGAAGCATTATTATGAACTATGGACTCATAGCTGTAAGCTATTGTTTAAAGTTAAAATGTCTTAATGATGGAATTGTTTCTTCAAGATGTTAAATTTATGATTGGAGTCATGTAGATTACTTGTGGATTATTGTGATGTTTTTTCAGCTGTTTGGATGGCACCCATTCACTGCAGATGATCCATTGGTGAGCAAGTGATGTAATACTGCATTTCTAACAAAGTAATAAAGTAATCTAGATTCTAGTTCACTATGGGTGAAAGAATCTAATTTGGAGGAAATAATGTAAACATGTACTGTAACTGGCTGTGATGGCTTTACCTTGACGGACACAGGCAGTCTGTTGTCTCTGAAGGCTTGGAAGCTGAAACAGCGGGGCTGCTGCGCTGCCTTCCTTACGGGAACCAAGTTTCCTGAACACTCTAAATACAGCGGCATTCCCTCCATGACCTACAGAACATACGCCAAACAGTAGATGCAGCAACTCCTTTACTTCTGCAATGTTACATATTTAAGAATATTAAAAGAGATTAAAAACTTTTCATTTGAATGTAATTGGATTGTGAAAAACTAATTTTATTTCAGAAGGTAACCAGACCTAAAATGCAAGTTGGATTTATGGAAATATTGTAATATGTTTCACAACAAATACTATTTCAGTATCTTTAATTCAACAATATTTGTGGATTCTAAGATTCTTTTCTTTTTATTGTGAAATATATTTGCAATTTCTGAGACTAAATTGTTTCTGTATTAAATTTACTATTAAAGTTACTATGTTTATATGATTACTTATTAATGTGCACTAAATTTTATGTGAATTTTTATTTTATGCTTAATGGTATTTTTTCCCTGTTCTTTCAGATGCTGTTTCAGCTTTATACGTAAATGATAATTTATTGTAGAAATAATGGCAGTCACTGTAAACACATGGACGGTGACACAATAGATGCCTTTTTATGTATGGTCTATATTGACGTCTGTAACACTCTATATCATATGACCTCGATGTCTCTACTGCGAGCCACTTCAGTAAAGTTCTCGTGCTGCTCCAGCGTTTTGTCCATTTTGTCATCAGTCATGCAATAACAGCGGAGTCGACCCTCTCGTGCTTCATTCATCTTTGCAAAAACTACAAACTTGGCCATGTACGGCACAGCTGACAGCTCACGGTACAGGAGGTTGGCAAAGGACACGGCCTCTGCGGTCCGAGGACAGTCTGCCAGCCAGAAACTGTGGGAGAGCAAAACAGATTTGAGTAACATTTTTAATATGATCAAAGTTGAATAATAACATATTGCTGTGAAGACACACACACTGAGAACCTGAACATGTGATATGCAGGTTGTGAAACTTACCGGGCAGAGACATTGGTGGTGAAACTGGCGCAGTCACTGGCATATATAAGTTTGGTGGTGCCAGTTATATCTTCCCACTGGGCTGGAGCTGTGCCGCCTGTGAAATGCAGAGAAAGTAAAATGTGCAATAGATGTGTTTTTATTAAAAAGAGCATTGCTCAAGAGGCGTGTTGGGTAAATGGTTTTTAAAAATATGGATAATTAAATTTTTTAACCAATCCTAATGCTTACATTGCTCACTTGCTGACAAGTCAATCATCAAAAATAAAAAATAAAAAATTGCCTTCGTAATCTAAAATGACGGGCCTTCTCCGATGACATCAGTTTGACGGCTTGGGTTTGACATGAGCAAGGCAAGCTTAACCACGCCCCTCTAACCGTCAGTGTTCATTTCTGAATGAAATGCCTACTTTAATACATCCAATCAATTCACAGTAGAAAAAACAAGCTACACCCTCTATTTTCCTCATTCAATATTCTGTTTCTCTCAGAAGTATGTCATAACATGAAAGTAAAAATCGGTAGCAAACGTTCGGTTCACGCATACTTTAAATGATGATTCAAAATTTTGACAAGTATGAAGATTTTCTCCCCAGTGTAAAAATGTTTGGCTGATTTTTACCGATGACACTGCAGAGCAGGCGGAGGCTGGTGGTGTCACCCTCACCAGCGTCCCGTGGACTTTCCCTCCAAGAGGGAGGCAGTGGAATCCTCAGGCCAATGGGACGGTGAAACTTGCGCCGACGAGGCTCTACTGTCACCACAGGGCTGAACGTGGCTTGGTTCCCCAGAAGCTTGGCCACCAGCTCATCAGGGACTGGCTGTGCCTGAGTGCCGAGGATGAAGGGGGAGAAGAGACCGTAATAGAGCGGTGGAGCACAAAGTAAAAGATAGAGGTGGGGAAGAGCAAAGGTGGAAGAGAAGAACATGGAATGAAAGTCAGAAAAAATAGATTTGGTAGCGTGAGCAATGGTATATTTACATATGAACGCATGAGAGGCAGATTCAGTTCGGAAATGTGTACCAAACATATTTTTATGAGAGAAATCAGGGAAAAGAACACACAGAAAAGATCTCAATAGACCTCTGTTTTCTTAGTATTGCAATTATTGCACAATGCAATTCAAGACACCAAATTTAGCTTGTCAATCAGTCTTATTTATTAACTGGAAAAAGAGTTACAAACATTATTGAACCAAAGCTGGTGCAAAATTAATTCACTTGAGTACAAGACACAGACACAAGAAGAAGTTGACCCTGTATTTTTGTAAAGCTATCGAAAATCTTTGAGTGTGCAGGTCATTATAATCTCTGTGTTATTTATTTATGCTTACCCTCAGGCCAGCCAAGATAGAAGTGACTTTTTTCTTCAGTGTAACAGTAAAGAAGATTTTTTTTCGATGAAACCATGGCCCTTGGTGATTCATAAAATGTCATTTCATTGGCTGCCACCAATAAAAGCATATACAGGCAACATACAATATGCATACCCATGGCTCCTGATGATATATTGAGGTCCTATGAAGTGAAATGATCAATCTGTGCAAGAAACCGAAAATGTTTTACAACATTATTACCTGTAATCCAGAGCCTCAAGCACACGGTTGGTTGAACTAGTTCAAATCTGACTTAACAGCGGCACAGATCTAAATGCTATTTAATAAAACTTATTAGTCTCACCTCAACGTCTCTTTGAATCAAAATACTGACGAATCTCATCCTATGAATGAATTTATTTAGTGATTGCAGATAATAATGTTGTAAATAATGTCCAGTTTCTTACAAGGACCAATCGTTTCACTATTAAAGGTATTCATTTTGTTCTCTGATATGCTTTTTTATTCTCAAACACAGACTTGCATTTATTGAATCACAAATCAGCACATTTGTTACTGTTCGACTCGAGACAAAAAGTTACCTACATCTTGAACGGCTTGAATGTGAATTGTTCTCCTTAAGAATCAGTGTTCAGTGCCAGTCAGTGTTATTAAACTGACCTGAAAACATTTCCAGGAGTATGAGAAACATGCCAAAGAAAACTGAAAAATACTTCTGTATGATATTGCTGAATGATACAGCATTTAAACAACACAAAAACATGACAAATGAACTGTTTAGAATTCAGCACAATGGGTATTGATCAAGTTTGTCAATACATTTACAAGTTTCAATTATTAGGTCAATTCTCAAAAAGAAGAAATAACAAAAATGAAGCAAAACAGAAGAAGAATAATGTAACACATGACACAGATGATGAGTTAAAACGGGGAAAAAAACAGCTTTGGTATGAGCTGGTTGTTACACTTGCAGGGCAAATAAAACAGAAATAAACACATGCACACATGAGTCCTGCACAACCATTCTTTCTAAAGTCTAGGTTTTGACATTTAAAATATAAAACTGCATTTAAATTGTAAAAAATATTTGTGTAGCTAATAAGGTTTTTAAAAAATCTCGTAAAAATTTCAAAAGGTAGTACAGTATCTCAGAAGAACATTTTATCCTATTAAAATTGGCTTTTATAAGGTGCTTCAGATATTTGTAATAGTACAGAAAATATTCATCATTCAATTAAAACTCAATTTCAGTGAGCTTCAACTTCCATGCTTTCCATCCTCCTCAACTTACAGTTCCATCAAACAAAACCTGCGAAACTTTCCTCCATTCTCTACTTTCGCTGTTTTTATGCACTACCTTTTTTTACTGCACTGTAAATGCGACTGTATTTGTTCATCTGTAGAAATAACCTATGTTTAATTTGAGCAGGAAGTAGACAGATATCATACCATCACATACTATACCATATTTCATCATTCACTTTTACCATCACCAAATTCAATCATAGAGATCTAAAGAACTTACAAAATTACATTCATTCACATTCCAAAGAAACAAGGTTAAATTTATTTTCAGAGATGAAAGATGAGATGTTTCATTATGTGCCGTGTCTCATGACCAGACAGGAAAAAAAAACAAAAAAGAAAACTAAAAGCTGTCAGATACATTATGATAATATGCAGGAGATAAGCTTTCTCCATTTTCCATCACATCTTCCTCCTCATAATCCTCCCATCTCACCTGCAGTCCGAGACGGACACGCTTGGTGACGGCTGTCTCAGGAAAACTGGCCTGGACCATGGGCACCAGCTTACTGGCGAGATAACCCCCTTCTGGGCCAATCAGATCGTTCTCCTGCTGGATACGGGACACCACGGCAAAGTAGAGCGGGAAGTCTGTTGAGATGATGCGCCTGATTCTTTTTTTCCCAAGCTCCTCCTGACTCTCAAGGTCTTAAGTGTGCAGTTAATGGAGAAAAGACAATAAAAAGAACATCATTTGCAAATGAATGAGACAACATTATCTATATCAAATTTACTGAAACGCTACGTTTATGCAGACATTAGAAAGCCTTTAAAGGAGCAGTTGACGAAAAATTGACATTTTCTTTAAATGTACTCACTCTCAGGCCATCCCGCTAACCTGAGTTTACCAAGCGCAACATGTCCCTGGGTCAACATTGTGATTAACCAATCGGATTTGAACTTTTGTAAAGTTGAGGCTTATAATCAGTGTTTGGTGCTTGTACATCAGTGTCAGCCATCTATCATTTCCTCTGATTTTAGGCAATACTCATAGGTAAGGTTAGGTTTAGGTGTAGAAAGACTATTTTTTTGCATAAAAATGTTGTTCCAGGGCCAACAAAATATGCTGACCTAGAGACACATGGAACTTGGCAAAATAAGGACCATCCAAGGCCATCCAAGATATATGTTGTTTCTTTATGGAAATTACATAATTCTCTCACCAATTAATATTTTGCAGTGAATGGGTGCCGTCAGATTGAGAGTCCGCTGCTAATAAAAATATCACAGTAATCCACAAGTAAACCACAACACTCCAGTCCATCAATTAATATCTTGTGAAGCAGAAAGCTGCATGTTTGTAAGAAACAAATCTTACAATGCACTTACTTTGCACTTGTAAAGGTAGTGAATGATCTACTGCTTTCTAGTGATTCTGGCTCCTTGTCTATAATACTGCTACTTGATCTCAGCTCTGCCTTCGATACTGTTTCCCATGATGTATTCATTTCTAGTCTATCTGGTCTGGTATCTCTGGTACTGCTCTCTCCTGGTTTTCTTCCTATCTCTCAGATAAACAATTCTACATTTCTGTTAAGGATTTTCGATCACCCACTGTCCCCCTCAAGCGACGTGTTCCCCAGGGATCTGTTCCTGGCCCACTATTACTATTGTTATTATTTACATAATGCCACTTGGTCTGATCTTACAACATCATGGTCTTAGCTATCATTTTTATGCCGATAACATTCAACTCTATTCTATCTGTACACCTACTCCAACTGCCCAAATTGAAAAAAAAATCTCTGCTTGTGTGAAGCACAAGAATGGCTTAACTTACATTTTCTGAAACTTAATATGGACAAAACTGAGATAATTTTATTGGAACCCCAGCACTCGCCAGCAACATTTCTACCAGTTTCACCTGTGAGATTGCTGGCTCTCACATCAAAACATCTACTTCTGCCAAAAATTTAGGTGCAATATTTGACCCCATACTGTCCTTTCAGTCTCACATTAAACCTGTCACTAAGTCTGCATTCTTCCATTTACGTCGCATTCATCAGTACCAAAGATACTGAAACGGTCATCCATGCATTCGTCTCATCACGCATTGATTTCTGTAATGCCATTTTCATTGGTCTACCTGCCAGCTCCATCTCCAGATTACAATATATTCAAAACTCTGCAGCTAGAATACTCACCCATACCAAACGTTCTGCTCATATAACCCAAATCTTGAATGATCTCCATTGGCTCCCAGTTGCCTACCGAATTAAATTCAAAATTCTCCTCCTTGTTTTTAAATCCTTAAATGAATTAGCTCCCTCTTATCTTTGCAATTTGCTTGTCCCCTACACTCCCACCCGCTCACTACGTTCCTCTGATTCTGGCCTTCTCGCTGTCCCTCGGTACGCCTCTCTTCAATGGGGGTTAAGAATATCTCAGAATTTAAATCTTTACTAAAAACTCATCTGTTTTCTGAATGTTACACCTCAGAGTCAATAAACTGACCACTCTGTTTAATCTACTTGTCTTCTGAAAACGTCTCTCAGGTCTTGTTTTGTACGTCCAGTTTGTTATACTTGACTTCTTATATGTTTGTTGACCTAAAGTTTCTCAACTTGATTACTGTTTTCTTTCTATGTCTGTCTGTTTGGATGGTCTTTTCTTGTTACATTCATTGTAAAGTGTCCTTGAGCTCTGGAAAGGCGCTATATAAATAAAAAAAAACTATTATTAACAAATCCATTGTTAAATTTAAACCTTTGCTTCATGCCAAAATACAATTTCATAATCCTGTGAAAACATCAATCTCTGTTGTCCTTTTACAGCAAAACCTTCAGAAATATTTGTTTAGAACTGCTCTGGCTTGTAAATGGTGCTTGATCTATGCACAACAAAGCAGCTTTTCATTTCACAAGATGTTAACTGATGGACTAAAGAAGTGTGGGTTACTTTTGATTATTGTGATGTTTAAATAGGCTGTTTGGACTCATTCTGATGGCAGCCATTCACTGCAGAGGATCCATTGATGAGCAAGTGATGCAATGCTATATTTCTTTAAATCTGTTGTCATGAATAAATTAATTCATGTACAGTTTGAATGGCCTGAGGGTACATTTTCTGCACATTTTCAGTTTTGGGTTCATAATAAAATCCAAATAAAACAAAATCTGCAACTACTTAGCAACAAATGTGACTATATACATAAGTCAATGTCAATATGTCAATACAGTATAACCAAATTTCTACAAATTCAATTTACAGCAAGAATTAGTACACACCTTCATCCATGCCATTAAGGATAGTCTCCAGAACCTCGTCACCATAACGATTACGATGCTCCTTCCAGACTGACCCGTTCTCACTCCTCAAGACCACAAGTTCACGATCTCCTCGACCAAGTGCGGCAAAATGGGGAATCTCCACAATCACAGGCCTTCAGGATCAGTGCGAGTTATGTTAGTTTGCAGTCTCAGTTTATTAAAAAAAATCTTGTTTTATTAGCAAAACTGGTTTCCTCACCCTAAGAACTGCATGCCAGCTGGACCAAGAGAGATGATCCGGCTGGCGAGACCCTCACCCTCCACCAGAGGAGGTGGTGTGGCAAGCTTCTGCGGCTTCACCAGGCGGCAGGTGATGCGTGTTGGAGCGGCACAGGTACGAGGAGGAATGATGACACGCAGACCGTTATGTCTGCTGCCTCTCATTGAGCCGCCACGAGCATCTACCATGAAGCTCACCAGGAACCTGCAGAACCACAAGGACAAAGACAATCCACATTGCATTCATTCATGATATTTCAGTTTCAAGTATTTGATTCCTTAAAAATGTGCACAGTATATTAGGCAGAGGCAGGAAACTAACCCGGTGTGGATGGGGCTTGCTACTGGACTGACATTGTCTGACGTCTCTGTGGCCGGACTGCTGGGGATCAGCGAATCCTCATCATATTCTTTGGGCAAAGGAAGAGGGGTGTGCTGCTGTACATGTGTAGATGTGTAAAAAATATGCTCATAAAAAGTGCTTTGGTGGTAACATGACAAAATAATGCTTTCAGATAGTAATGAAATATATATCCTGATACAGAATAAACTACACTGCCATGGTAAAAGTAAAAAAAAGTATGTATTATGTGGTAATCCAAGGTAATTCAAATAGTGTTAGGTAACACTTTATTTCAATAGTCCACTTTAGTCATTCAGTTAACACTATACTTACTTTGCAACTAAGTGTCAACTAGCATTCATATTAGTAGACTGTCTACATAATGTACCATTCAAAAGTTTGGGCTTAGTACGGTTTTTAATAGTTTTTGAAAGATGCTCACCAAGGTTGCATTTTTTTAAATCAAACACACAGTAAATACAGTAATATTATGGTTTAAAATAAATGTTTTGTAATGAAAAATGTATTTTAACATATAATTTATTCCTGCAATTAAAGCTGAAGCCTTCATCGTCACATGATTCTTGAGAAATTATTCTAATATGCTGATTTGCTGCTCAAAAAACATTTGAAAGCAGTGCTGAAAACAGTTGCGCTGCTTCATTTTGATTTTAACATTATACATTTCTTTACTGTCACATTTGGTGTCCTTGCTGAATAAAAGTATATTAAAAAGTATAAGAGGACACGTATGAAACTACCATGCACTCGTTTGAACAAAAATCACATTCACCTGGTCCATTTCATGTTCTTTCAGCATGACTGTTTCAGGAGACACACAAGGGATCCTTGGAATAGCAGGGGAATGATTCCTAAGAAACACAGGTTAGAAATTAAGTCTGACACAAAGGAATACTGCATGTAAATGACAATTCCCCGGTCACTTGATAATTCATCTCAGTGGCCTTTCCTCAGTTTGGGCTCTGATCTTTTCTTTTCAAACTAGCTTGAAACATTCTATTGTAGATAATTTCTTCCATCTTTTAGCTCCCCTCTACTTTACACATGTGTTTCTTCTTGTTAAATCTGAACCGTCTTCAACATCATCACTGCAACTCTCCCTCGTACTCTAGAACTTTCTTGGGGGAAAGGAAATCCTCATCATGGTCCTTTAAGTCCTCCATCTTCAAATACCTGGCACCTTCGTTCCCAAGCAGCTCCTCGCCTGCCGCATCGAGGGGATGAGAGAAGAGAAGAGAAAAATAAGATTTAGTCAAAAACATGCTGCAAATACTGAATGAACACTGACTGGACAATATGGAGAGGAGATAAATGGACTGAGAGCTGTTGAAAATGAGTGTTATGACAGTGACAAAGAAGTACAATGGTACTAAAAAGATTCTTTTGAAGTACCTGAGTGCTATGTATTTACCATGGTAATCATTCAGCACCATGGTATGGTATTTGGTATACCATGGTGCTGTATGATTACCTTGGTGAATACATAGTACTCTGGTACTATGGTATAACCATCACTGTACCATGGTACTGCCACAGTACTTTTTTTAAAAGGTAATGCAGTAATGTAATCAGATTACCATTTCCTGTAATGAAGTGAGATAATAACTTTCAGTAATCACCGTCACAATTTTTATAATATAAAAGATATTAAATTAATTAAATACATATTTTTTTAGAACAAAGTGCTTCATTTTTAACTGGTTGAAAAACCTGTGAACTAAACAAATACATATCTGAAAGGACAATTTGGAATACCTCTGTCCAAAAATTGTTCAGAAATGAATGTGACATGATTACAGTTTGAAAGTCTTTTGTTACAATGTAGAAAAAGTAATTAGCACGTATTAGCTAATTGCTTTTTGCAAAAACTTCCCCAACACTGATTGTAAATGAGTAAGTACTGTATGAAGAAAAGGGAAAGATTTGTGATGGACATACTGCAACAAAACATATCAAAGGAAATGAATGAGAAAACTGTGTGTGTATGAGTGTGTGTTTTAATATAATACTAAATCAACTACAATCAGACACAATGACCTTCAAAACACAATGCCTCCACTGATATCACGCTGCTAAATGCATAGTCACACAGTATGTAAACTGTGCTTGTTTTTTATTAAAAAGGAGACATTAATCTTAATTGTGTCTAATAAGGTCTTTATAAATCTTCCTCTTCCTGCTTTTTTTTTTTTACAAAAAGCATTTCAAAAACGAAAAGTTCAGGCTTCAATGGTAATTTAAAGCCAAGCAAGTCTTTCATTGTGTATCTACCTGTACAGTATATGACTATATGGTATATTTGTGTGCCTATATAAACATATACACTAATTATAGCATATACATATTGTATATGGCAAATGTATATAGTCAGTATAAATACTAAATGATGGATTTGCACAAGGCAAGCCATGAGAAGCACATCCATGTGAGAGCCTGGATGCATGTGAAACATTTTCAGGACATTATGTAAACACACCTTACTCTGTAAAAACACCAGGGCTGAAATGTAGTACTGTCCACAGTATAAAACCAGATTTTATAATGACAAGCTGATTTTTATAAACTGATTCTTAAATAAAAGTGTTGACAATACATCACTTGTATATCACTTATTTTTCCAATTGGAATTCTGAAGAAACCATCATGTTATATTTATAATTACTTAATCACTATTTCTATCTTGTAAATTTATTTCATAGGCAAATTGCACAAAATTGCAAAGATAATATCTCTTTTACTGTATATCGATAAATTTGTGCTTAAGCAGTTTTGCTTTTTGCATAACTTTGTAAATAAATAGGTTGCTGGACAAAAACTTTTTGACCAATATTTGGCCCAGTATTGACCATGAACCAAGACTTATTTATACCACAGTGCATGATAACTGTGAGAACTAAATCTGTGCTGCTTTAGAAAGAAAAAAAAATGAAAAAGGAGATGTAGCAGGTTAGTGGGTCAGTTAAGTGTTCTGGAACAGTTAGATACCTTCAGGAATAAAACAGGCTTATTAACATCAGTGCATACAGTACATGCTAATGACACATCCATTACAATTTTCTAAGTGCACCAGAGAATGACAGTGTTTGTGTGTATGTGTGTGTAGTGTGTGTGTGTGTGTGCTTGAAATGAAGTCACTGACAATGGTCACCGCACAAGGAAGAAAGAGGGAAATTCATACCTAACGTAAGCTGTGCAATTCCTAGAAAAACCAAGAGCAGGATGCTCTTTAAATGTCCACTCATTGAAAGAAATTAAATGAATCTATATCTTGTAATTCTTATTAAAACGATGCTAAACAACTCTCTCATGGCATTGAACAAAGAGCTGATTTACCTTCATCTTCAGACACATCCAAGATCTCATCAACTGTCTCAGGGAAACTCATGCGATGCTTTTCAGTTGTGGTCTGAAAGGGAAATGTTGATTACAACACATGACTTTCTATACAGTCTTTATATTTATATTAGGTTAATTTTGAATTCATTTTTAACTCACCATGGTAACGGTCTCTTCGGTGACCAGCTTGAGCACATCAATGACTGAGATGTATCCAAGGCGCTTTGCGATGGCAAGAGCTGACGTGCCATTCTGTAGGAGATGGAAATGTTTTTGTTTGCATTTGTCAGAATCCAACATATTTTAAAAAGATGGAAATAAGTTCAAATCGGTTGGGCTCTTACAGACGTAATTTCATTTGGTTGCGCGCCATGTTTCAGGAGTAGCGTCACAATGTCCGTATGGCCCTGCTGAGCAGCCTGATGAAGCGGCATATATCCCATCTAAAAGTCGCAAAAAGAGATTTCATTAGAAAGACAAATCTCTTGTCCTGCTCCTCAAATGTGCCTCCTCCAGAGTTTCAGACTCCCATATTGTCTTATTATGCTCAAATAACAAACAAATTGGTTTCTAGGAATAGCAAGCCAAGAAAGAACATCTACAGTAATTTGAAAAACGAAACAACAATGCTAAATAAAACAAAACCAATCTTTCATTTACCCTGGTCTTGCAGTTTACATTGGCCTGTTGCTGTAATAGGAACTTAACCATCTTGATATTCCCATAATGACAAGCCACATGAAGTGGAGTGTAACCCATCTGAAGAGAAATCAACAATGAATAGTGTTTTCAATATTAATTTCAATCATTATGTACACTCCTTAAAAAAACCCAAACATTGTATTTCATTGTAAGAGATGCAAGTTTTTACCCGTGTGGCAGCGTAGACGGATGCCCCATGCTTCACTAGTATATCAGCAATGCCAACATGCCCCTCCTGAGCCACGAGGTGAAGAGGAGTCAGACCACTCTGAGGAGAGACAAGAGACGTGTCACGATATTTGGACATAAAGCAAGATATATGTTTATAATGTTGAGAGAGGTTCAGCTTAAAAAGAGGTGTGCATGTTTGTTCACATTAAAGTGTTAAAATGAAAAGTTTGTTTTGAATCACTTACCTTCATGTCATTCCAAACCAGTAAATGCTTCATTCATCTTCAGAACAAAATTGAAAATATTTTGGAAGGAAAACTGGGAGGCTTGTGACCATAATGTCCACTATTGCGCCATTGTGGAGAGTATCAACTGAGCACAAACATCGTAAGCTGTCCTGCGTCAGCCACAACACAAGGATATGTCTTCTACATGTATTTACACAAAACACTGCATCTGTGTGTCACATAAAACATTTTGCAGCGATACTCTCCAAAATTCTCATTCACTTCATAACATTACGGTTGAACCCATATGGACTATTTTGTTGACGTCTTTCATACTTTTCTGCACCTTGACAGTGGCAATAGGACAGTCACAAGCCTCCCGGTTTTCATCCAAAATATCTTAAATTGTGTTCCAAGGACAAATGAAGCTATAAAATATGTAGCAGGTTTGGAATGACGTGGGGGTAAGTGATTAATCGAACATTTTTGTTTGATAACCCTTTAACTAATGCATTAACAAATGTACAAAATAAGCTTTTAAATGTTAAGAAGGACATTAATGTAATATTTAAAATTAACAATAACAAATATTAATAAACAAATATTGTTTATTGTTAGTGTGTTGTAGATAATGCATTAACTACTTTAAGATATTAATGTTAAAAAATGCATTATATTTGCAAATGAATATTAAATACTGGTATACTGTATGAAGTTCTTGTGAATTAATGTTAACAAATGCATGAATTTAAGTTAACAAATACAATTTTGTGTTACCATGATATCACTGCAATATTTGCATACTGATGTGTGATGTTCTAACATCAATTTTTTTTTTTTACAGTACAGTAATCTTACCTTATTGCCCAGATTTACATTGGCCTGCTTCGAGATAAGCAGCAACACCATGTCTGGTTGGCCCTCTTGGGAGGCTAGGTGTAGCGGCGTGACCCCTTGCGATGACTCAGCATTGGCAGAAGCTCCATGCTGCAGTAAACTGCTCGCTACCTCCACCTGGTTCTGTTTGGAAGCAATGTGGAGTGGAGTGTAGCCATTCTGAGGAGAAAAATAAAGAGCAAGTTAACAGGTTAATGCAATTTGTGGCTAGAAAAAATGCCTCAAAATAATGATTAAGACTGAGAGTGTTTTCAGTGTGTTAAGCAGAGCGATAAATAGTGTCATACCCGAGCGGCACTGTGTGGTGATCCGCCTTTGCTGAGCAAAAGATTGACTACATCGAGGTTGTTATGATGGACGGCCACATGCAGCGGTGTGAGTCCAACCTATAGAGGAGAAGATGTCTTAATTCACTACCATCAATAGAACCCAGTTAAAACACAATAGATACAGTATGAATGATAAAACAAAACTACATCCCTTATAAATTATAAATGTAAATTTTAAAAACATACTTGCAGATAATATAATATGATTCAGATGATTCATACTTTTCCTGCAGCATTTGGGTTGGCTCCTCTCTCTAAAAGCAGCACTGCTACATCCACCTTCCCGTATTTGGCTGCTACATGAAGGGGAGTGAAGCCTTTCTGCGTGGCACAATAGCATTATGGTTTCAAGAGAGAGTTTCGATCATTTTAATAATATATGCAGGTGATCTTGTTTTTGGGCACTGTACCTTGGTCATTTTGGTGAGCTGGGCGTTCATGTCCAGTAGGATGCTGGCAGTTTGTGTGTGTCCCTCACGGGAAGAGATGTGCAGTGGAGTGTGTCCTGCTGTTGTGGTGGAGTTGGGGTTTGCCTTGTGCTCCAACAGCAGCTTCACCATCTCGTTGTGGCCCATGCGGGCGGCACAGTGTAGCGGCGTCTGGTCATCCTGATGGAAGTACAGTGTACTCAATAATGCATTTTAAACAAATAACAGCAACACAGTTGCTTCTTCTTTGTGGAACCAAAAATGATTCTTCTATGGCACTGTTGTGAAGAACCTTTACGTCTCTTTATTTTTAGGAGTGTAAAAACAAATCTAAATTTAATAACGTGTCAAATTAAAATACATATAAATAAATGAATAAAAGTAATGAAATGCAGTGAAATGCACCTTGGCTTTGGCATCCACTGGAGCTGCATTCTGCAACAGGAACTCAGCAACTTCACAGTGACCAGCTCGAGATGCCATGTGCAGAGGTGTTTCAACTTTCTACAAATACACATTAACATACAGGTACGTGATTGCATACAGTATGATTACAGTAGCTTGCAGATATATTCAAGCAGAAATAAAACACATATTGCTATCAAAAGGTGAAATTCCATGTCTACGTTTTAATATTGCTTACCACATTTGAGGCATGTGGTGAAGCTCCTTTTTGCATCAGTATCTTCACTATATTCAGATGACCCATGAAGGAGGACACATGCAGTGGGGTCAGTCCTGACTATTGGACAGAAAGCAACAGACAGACAAAACAGAACATGTCACAGCTTGTAATTATGGCTGTATGAAATGTTTACACACACTTTGCTCTAATCAAAAAGTGATTGCTACTAAAGGGAATATTTCACTCAAAAATGATCAATTACTAAAGCGTGTAAATTATTGTGATGTTTCGATCAATTGATTAGACTCTCATTCTTTTAATGACAATTGAATGACCATTGTATCTGTTTTATGTTTTGAGGCACTTTTATTTTGAATTTGATCCTTGTTTTCTGTCTTAAATTATGTTGAAATGATCCTGTTGCTCACCTCGGTTACAGCCTCCAGGGATGCAGAATGCTTTAACAGTAGGTCCATTACACGCATGTGGTTCTTCTTACAGGCAATATGGAGTGGTGTGAAACCATTCTAAACATGTCATGAGATATTTATATGTAAGTGAACAGTTTTTTTAGATATTTCAAAGCAAAAATAGTAATATGTACATTAGTTGTGCCATGTGTGTCATTTAAATGTGTACTAACCAAAGCACGGGTGTTTGGTTTGGCTCCTTTATCCAGGAGCACCTTGGCCATGCGATGATGTCCACAGTGTGCTGCCACATGCAGTGGGGTCAGGTGGTCTAGAGTGATGTCATCAATCTCGGCATTGTACTGTAATAGCTGTTTGATACAGTCCAAATGATCACCCTGGGCTGCCATATGTATTGGAGAAAGGCCATTCTGTGCAGTGAACATATGGGAACATTTAGAGCTGCCAATGGTATTTTCTTTCAGATTTATGGCAATCAGATATGTTTTTTTTTCATTCACATTACATGTTCTATGTATTTTAAGGTTGTTGAATATTATTACTACATTCAAGATTGATGCATTGTTACATATACACTTCCATTTAGTTTAACATAAGCAAACTAGCAACTTAATGTAATGCATATTTGGCAATTTAACAGAAAGGAGACGGGTCAGAATTCTGCAGAAGTACTAATAAATTGAATGTGTTTAAAATTCACAGGAACCAGGTTTATATATTTATTGCCAATAAATGTCAATCAGTTATGGTCAATCTCATATTCAAACTACAGTAACTAAATAATGATCATTCCTCAGTTATTTGGTAACTTTGGTAACACAGAAAATTGGCCATTTATTAATAGTAATTAAGCACATATTAATGCCTTATTAGGGGCATTTATAGAGCAAATTAGGGGTTTATAGAGGGAAAAGTTGTAGTTAATAGTTTATAGGTGTTCCGAATATTTTAACCACCTTCATACTTTTTAAACTAAATGAATATAATTTTTTTCCTACAATAAACAGATTTCCACTGACTCAAGTAATCTGAAAAAAAGCATTTCAAAAATATGAGTATGTGTCAATAATAATATCAGTCAATTGAAATCTTATTCTTAGAATAATTATTTTTTTCTCATTGGAAGCATTGCTTTTTATAAAATAATATATATATATAAAGTCAGGTTTATAAAGAAATTCTTAGAAAATAAAAGCCTCATAAGAACAATAGCTGAAATTTGAATACATTGTGAAATTCTTTAAATAATTCAAAAGTTGCTCAGGGAATTTCTTTCTTTCTTTCTTGTGGCTGTATGTAATTTGGGTGTATGCCTACTTTGGTCTTGGCCTGTATTGGGGCTCCTTGGTCCAGAAGGATCTCGATTATTCTCACATGGCCGTTTCTGGCAGCACAGTGAAGAGGAGTCAACTCATCCTGTAATAAAAATGAAAGAACAACAAACGTATATACAAATTCTCTGTCATTAAAGTATAGGATTTCTGCTTTATAACATACTTTTGTCTTTGCATCAATCTTTGCTCCTCGGTCCAGCAGAAGTCTGACCATGATAACATTTCCTCTCCTGGATGCAATATGAAGAGGTGTGATCCCATTCTGAAATAAGGCCACACTCGCTTGTAATTAACTGTAAACAGGCAGTAGTTCACTGTAGAAATATTTAAAAGACAGACCTTGGGTGTGAAGTTCACATCAGCTCCTCTGTTTAGAAGTAGCTGAGCAACATTCAGGTTTTCATAGTGGGCTGCGATATGAAGTGGTGTGAAGCCTGTCTGCAGGTGATCATGGGAAATTGAGTTAGTAACAAGCACATTTTTGCTCTTAAAATACAGTTGTTACTTGATTACTTTGTTATCATTGCAAAAATCCAGGTATGCACTACAGTATATGTACTATTATTCAAAGGTTTCTGCTCACCAAGGCTGCATTTATTTGATTAAAAATACAGTAATATTGTGAAATATTTTTACCATTTGTAATGGCTGCTTTCTATTTTAATATATATTAAAACGTAATTTAATACTGTAATTTATTCCAGTAATTTATAACTTTTGATCAATTTAAAGCAACTATGTAACTTTTTTTTTTTTTTACATTTAGCACGTAAGTCACTAACGACCTATTCGGACAGGACTAGTTTTCTAAACTACGTGTGAGTTTCGATTCTTATCACCTGACTCGGACGGGACTAACATCTCTGTGTTTATTCAGAGGTGGGAGGGTCTGTTTTGTACATCTGGGCGTCACAGAGATCACGTGCGCTGTATGCATGTATTGGGTATAGGCATTCGGATTAATTACAATAAATATAATCACAAATACCACGGTGAAGCTAAATGGCTAGTACAGAAAAACCATGTTAATGTGTGGTTACTTTAGTTTAACTATTATATTTTTTATTTGTAGTAAACCCATGTTTAATTTTGATAATTAAAACAATAGCCAGTCTTAACAGTTTACGTTATCTGTCTCTTTATTTGTATTTATTTATTATATCATATATATATATATCAAAATATATAAACGTGCGTGCGCTAAGAGCATCTACGGCATATCGCGTTGGCCAAAATACACAAGGAAACGCGTTGTGAAAATAATATCACCGGCATCGCATTCGGAAAGGATTAGTTTTCTCAGAGGACCACTGAGTTTGATAAAACAGTAGGTAATTTGCTCTGGAATTATCACAGAGATTGTGTGAGAAAAACACAGACATGGGAGATTCAGAAAGGGATTAAAATCACCAAGTATGTCTGTGAAACAAACATTTCTCTAAACTAAACTAAAACTAGTCCTGTACAAATACATAAAACTTCTCACAGTTCCTTTGATGTATACTTATGTATGAAGCAGGGCTATTATTTATTTTAAAAGATTAATGAAATAATAAAAATATGGTAGATTTAATCAAGTGTTAGAGGCAGAACATAACATTGTATGATATAAAAAAGGTGTTCCTTCTGTTTATACAAACCTTGCTTAAGACATCAGGGTTTGGGTCATTCTGTAAAAGCACAGCGGCAGTTCGGGTGTCATCGTTTCGGGCAGCGATATGCAGTGCAGGAAGGCGGACCTTGCCCTTAGTACCGTGGTTGATGAGCAGGGCCACCACATTTTCATGGCCCTGCTGAAGAGCCACAGCAAGAGGGGTAAAGCCATCCTGCCAGAAAGACAAACACATATTTTTTATTATGTAAACATCCATATTTCTCTCAATAACTTCGGCAAATTAAGGTGAGGTGTGCAGACTGAGTTGCTAAAAGTTTATACATGACTTAAAGGTTTTATTAAACTGCATGTGGTGTAAGTTATTACATTTTACAGTTAAGAGTCAAGAATATGACAGTACATTCAGGTTGTACTTCTAAGTATTCTGTTTGCTTACGTGTCCTTTTTCTGTTCAAGGGCAGAATTACCTCAGTTGGAATGGTCTGATTGGCTCCGTTATCCAGGAGAAACTTCACAACCTCCAAGTGATTCTCTTGTGCAGCCATGTAGAGAGGAGTGAAGCCCTTCTATTGCAGACAGACATAAACACCCATATGCAGATACAATACCAAACTAACAAGCACACAAATACACAGATGACAATACAAGCAGACAGATTTTAGTTCAGAGAGCAACACTATCAAAATCACCATAGTGTTCAAATGAAAACATCCAACTGGGGAGAAAAAAAAACATATAACCCCTATTATGTATTGTGGTTTAGGTCAACATACTCGCAGATAGTTAGTGACCAACCCCTTGTTCGCCCACCTGAGACTGAGCATTGACGTTGGCTCCATAATTAACCAGCTCTGTGACCACTTGTTCCTGTCCAGCTAACGCAGCGATGTGAAGAGCAGTATTTCCTTTCTATAAGAGAAATATTTATTTAATGACACAGACCATTTTTACATATGCATTAAAAAAGTAATAATCATTTCCTGGTGAAAAAATTATTGTGCTTAATGGAAATGACATTAAAGTATATTGTAGTTCACTATGTACTTGTCTGTATCATACGCTGTAAAAAATGACTGTGACTTTATGTTAATGATACGGTCCCCTAAACTGTAATTGGCATTTCAGTAAATGATATAATTTTATAGTAAAATACAGTTTTTGGATGTGAAAAAGTATGTAAAATATACAGAGAAAACCCGTAAATTCATTCCAAGAATTTGTTTGTATGCCTGTTGTTAAATAATGCTAATGTTTATTGCATATTTCAGTTTATTCACACACACACACACACACACACACATATATATATAATAGTATTGGCTTTCTCAGCTTGTGGAAAAGCAACTTGTGGTGAGCTTTAGTTTTTCATGTGACTTTTATGACACCACCTGATTTTGATGGTTATCAGTGTAGGCACAAAACAGATTTTACAACTTCACCAGGTTGGTATATTAACATTACATCGGTTAAAGAAATACAAACTTTAATTGAAAAATTTAAATAAATCTGTAAACCCTAAAATATTGCTACATTACAAAATTTATTTTACGGTAAAATTCTGGAAACCACAGGTGCTGTTTTTTTTTACAGTTTTTTTTTTAATTTGATGGATTTTTTTTTTTGTAATTATGAAATTACATAAATATATGTACACTCAAGTCCTAAGTGGGTCCAAAAAACAATTTAAAGCTTATTGTATTAATTAAAAAAATATATATACATATTACAAATTATAATTGTTAGCTCAGGATAATAAAACAATGTTAACAGTTACAACATTTGATTTTAAAAACATATTAGTACATGTTGAAATTAACATTAAGATTAATAAATCTTAATGTTCTTTAGTCTAGTGTCAGTATATGGTAACTAATGTAATTAACTAATGTAAACAAATAAGTGCATAAAGCGGAAAACCATAAAGTGGAAAAACAGCACAATCGCAATTTTCAAAGATGATATTCTCAAAAATTAGGAAAATATGTAACAGTTGAACATGTTCGAAGTTAATGTAACGAATTTCCCCTACGGTTACTCTGTGATACTTGCACAAAATAGAGGGGGAACTGACTTCACCTTCAGATCAGTTAGTTAAATGTAAATGTGAAATTTAAATGTTCTAGAACACAGTTTTGAAGCTCACTGTAGCTCTAACTCTTACCTTTGTGGTCGTCTCAAGAACAATACCATGGTGCAGTAGTTCCAGCACCATTTTAACATGGCCTTCTTTCGAGGCCAAGTGCAGCCCATTGAGTCCATTCTGTGAAGGGAAAGAGACATCAGAGCAAAGGCGATCTTGATCTCAAATCAAACGGTCAGTACAGCCCTTGTAAAGTAGATCACTCCGCCTCTTACAGAACACACAGAGCATTGATAAATAACATCAACTATGTTTATGAAGATGGTGGTGGTGATGATGATGATGGTGGTGGTGGTGGTGGTGGTGATGATAGTGGATGGCAGGCTGGTGGTCTCTCTGCTGGGAAGAATACGGGCCATGTGGGATAGGTCTAACCTCACACAGCCTTCCTTCAGCCTCACAGGACATGTGAGGTTGGACCTTTCTCACATTGCTGATATTATCCCCTCTGAGTGTAGAGACCACTCACCCCATCTCAATGTGAGAAAGAAACGAAGGAAACGAAAGAAAAAGGATGCATGGATGAAGAAATTCCAAACAGTTTTAAAGCTGCATCAGAATATTACAACAGATAAAATGGAGATGAGGAGATGACAAACTCTGGGTTTATGTTATTGGAACAGGTGTGAGGATCGTTCAACTTGCATACCTTATGCGCCAGTCATATACATAAAGACCCTGACGTCACTGAAGACAGTAAAACATGAGACTTATATTCACTAAAATCAAATCTCTATATCTCAAACTATTTTATTTATAGTATAGCCTACAGTGTCCTAGCTCACTGGTTTTGCAGCAGGTTTCTGAGAGAGCTCAGAGGTGCATGCAGACATGGTTCCTCTCCAGAGAGCTCTGTGGACCTGCTCACGTTTGCTTCAGTATGATGACTAAATGGAGTGAAGCGTTGAAGTCATCATTCACAACACATGCAGTCGTTAATCAAAGGGCATTATCTTTTTAATTACTCCTGCTGTTCTGATACATGCAGGCCCACCACACAGCAGAAAATGTCAGTGTACAAACTAGGCTAAAGGGAAAAGAAATGGACTTGATTGCATCTGCTTCACACACACAATAAAAAATGTGCACAGTTCAGGAGAATAATTTCCAATAATTTTTTCCACTAAGGTAAAGATACTTTAACACACAAATATCATATACACTATTCAAGTTGAACCAAATATTTAATGATAGAAGAGGAATTATGAAACCTAAACACTAAACAGCTGCTTTCCATGAGCTGTATTCACAAAACATCTTAAGGATAAAAGTAGCTTGTATGTCACCAGATTTAGCAGAAACTCTAAAATCTGAAAAATTAAGGTTTGTTAAATTGTCAAATTCTACTGCTATTTAGGAAAAACTTTTAAAAAATCTTTGTGAATATTGCCCTGATCTTCATCGCCCAAGAATAGCATTAATGGCATCAGCTGTTTTTGTGGTGTTGAAAAGCACTCTTAGCTTGGCGTTCAATACCAAACCCCTGGCTTGTCTTGCAGTTGCTCTCTGCCCAGTATTTTACCATCTCTTGAGCAAAATACAGGAAAATGGGGATCTTCTTCCCATTATAGGTGATCTCTCCACTCAGCAGATCTGCCTTCTTACAAATAAAGGATCTTGCCATTGATGCTTCCAATCTTTAACATTCATGGAAAGATTGGTTCTTCACACTATGGTACAATAGTTTTTGTTTTTTTCTTTTAAAAGAATGGATCACTGATGTGGAACCAAATCTGGAATAAAAATGTTGACACCTGAAGGGTGTAGAAGCTTTCAATTCCAAAAGGTATTTTTTAATGAAAAAATAGGTTTTTCAAAGTGGCCTCATATCATCTGGCCCTATGTGCTCTAGATTTATCAGCTAGAGGTAACATGTCGATGCTATCCAGAGCTCTGAGAGCACATTTTGACTTCTAGAGCACCCCTCAAGATTAATTTATAACCAAATTAACTTCTATAAACAGACATTTCACCTCCATGAAGCCACAATTATTGGCTTTTATTCCATGAAGACAATTATTCCTCTTGAGATATACAGGGAGTTAAGGAAGTCTTACCTGATTGGCTGTGTTGATGTCGATGCCATTCTTGATATGGTCTAGAGCCTTTTCCAGATTACCTGAGCGAGCTGCACGGAGGAAGCTGGTGGCAGCATCAGCCTGAGAAAAAATACAGGAAGTAATACAGGAGGATAGAATTTTAAAATAAGAGTTAGAATTTTTCAGGACTTAATTCTATAGTAAAAACTGTATACTTTTTGCCAGCCATCTGTATTTCATAGACTTGTAACTTCATGTGAAGAGTGTTAAAAAAGATAACAAATGTGACAAAACGTTTGGTTAATAGCAGTATACATTTTTTTAAAAAACCTGATATTGAAGTAAAACAACAACAGCAACAACAACAAAACAGTGCATAACCTGAAAACACCAAAAATTAAAACAATTAAAGGACAAGCTTTTCAACATTAAATATATACAAAATTACATATTTACAGCATGCACACACACAACTGAGTACAACATTAACATATTTTTAAAGGTCCCATAATTTACTATTTCCTTCCAAGATGTAATTTTTTTTCATGGATGAGAAAGACTAATTTTCTCAGTTTTAGGAACCCAAAAAGTCAGATTACCTCAAACAACCGACACAAACTATGTAACACTGTAAAAGGAAAGAGTAAGAAGGAGGAGAGCAGTGGCAAGAAAGAAAAAGACTGGAAAGCGTTAATTCATACTTTATTGACTGTTAAAACTTAAACTCATTTGCTCAAATCAAGCATTTCTGAATAAAATTCGAAACCAGAGCACAAAGTCAGAAAGAGAAAATAGCAGATTTTTTTCTATTAGTGTGACCTTCTTAACCTTATTCCAAGTCCCACATATGGATTCAATTGCTTCTGTGTATTAGAACAGATATTCACGACCTTGTGACTGATGTTGTTTTGAATCAGTGTAAGCTGATTGTATCTGTTGTGTTGTTGTTGCTGTGGTGGAGGCAGTGGGAATGTGTGAGACTGTGAGAGTGTGTACCTTCACAAGCAGCAGGGCTGGTTCACTGATCAAATATACTTGACAAGTACATGGAGACATGGACATACACAAAGTGTGAGTTGGCATGGGGACGACTTATGACCTCCTGAGAATTAAGAGCATAATTTTTCTCCCCCACCTCTTTGGCTGTGTCAAAATTCACGTACTACACTAAAGGGGTTAGAGGTCAGCAAGATTTTTTCTTTTTAGATATATTTTTATTCACTAAGGATACATTTAATTGATAAAAAGGTGACATTAAAAACATTTATAATGTGACAAAATTTCTATTTTCAATTAATTCTGTTCTTTTGAACTTTTCATTCATCTAATAATCCTAAAAAAAAAAAAAAATTGGTAACAATCAGAAATGTTTTTAAGTAACAAATCAGCATATTAGAATGATTTCCAAAGCATCACGTAATGAGTAATGATGCTGAAAATTCAGCTTTAATCACAGGTATAGATTACATTTTAAAACATATTAAAACAAGTAGAAAATAGTTCTTTTAAATTATAATAATATTTCACAATATTACTGTTTTATTGTATTTTTTTATTAAATAAATGCGACCATAGTTAGCAGAATAGACTTTTAAAAATATTAGAAATTGAACCAATAATGTATACTATTATAAAAATTATTATTAATTAATTATTATTAAATTAATCTTTTTGCATATTGTTTACACACACACACACACACTTATTTATTTTCCAGTTATTTATCCTAACATCACATGCCACAGTCAGAACAAAAGTTATGTAGGCTAATTATAAAAATGTCCTATATTCCAAAATTTAAAAAATCCGCTTAAAAATGTACATTTTAAATCTAAAAAACAGAGCAAAATAACGTATTTAATCTAAATCATGTGTAGTTACTACCTATTCCAATAATGAACTCAGAACTGAGTAACCATTTTTGGAGTCCCCTCTACATGCGTAAAAAAATGTGAGGTCACTGCACATGAGCTTGTGTTTGAAGCAGATAAGGTGTTGGAGGCGATCATGTAGACCACACCTAATTCTTAGCCTCTGGCTTGCTAAATTCTTCACACCTCCATGCAGTGCACCATTATATGACAAGAAAACAAACAAAACAAGGCAAAGGATTCTGTTTGGACCCTTCCAGTTGGTAAATGAAAGCTTAAAAGAATGAAACACAAAATATAAATATCGCATGATTCATAATCCAGACTTCCAGAATTGATAGGCTTTCTTGAAAATGACATCCTAACATCAGGAAAGAAGTACTTTATGAACAAAATGATCATTATCATTTAATAGAGTAATGTGCTCCGGTCGACTTCTCATTGTGAATTATAAAGCGTTCAATGAATAACCTTGCAAAACACAAATTATGCAACAACTAATAAAATCTCATATAATGATATGAAAAAAGATAAGCATGTCAGCACCCAGCCCCAGCTTTTCTCCCCTCTCTAAGAGCAGAAGTACTGCAGCAGACTGGATGACATCATCACAGAGACGCAACACTGCAGTGTGTGTGTTTATGACTGCATCCGAGAGAGAGACGGAGCGAGTGGACCAAGGAGTCTTTAAATTCACCTCTACTGAGAAACAAACACAGACAAAGGCAAACACACACCAGAGAGAACGCGATCCATCACAATAACTGTGCTTGCACAGCAAACATTCGAGACCAGGTGGTGATGCGTAATTCCCACGGAGGGAAATTGAATGAGATTATACGTCACAGCACCATAAAATTCAGCTCATGCACAATAATGCCTTGCTATGTTCGTGTGCACTATATATTATAAATATATCCTTTGAGACCATTTCCTTCAGATGGATGCATTTAGGGCTCATTAATCAGGACCATAAATGAACAATTGTTGGTGTGTTTTGGACTGATTTAAAGAGCGTGCATTGTTGAGGAGAGGTAACTATCACTCATCACAAATATTCATATGCTGACTGAGAAAAGCATAACTATTTCCATGCGTGCATGAGGACGCAAAAAGACAGTAAGATGGTTAATTACCAATTGTTAATTACAACTTCACAAAATTAAAAGGCTGTACATAGGCTGTACAGTAGAAATAGACAACTGTCTGGAGATAGTGTTGTTGTCCATCATTTGATTTTATATATCCTCTATAATTACCTTGAAATCAGCTCAAGAAAATTAATTGCAAAATGGCTCAGAAAATAAAAGCATTTGTTTGGAAACACATCTTAGTTTCACAATTAACAGATTAAAGATCTGTCCAAATATTTCAAGTACCTGTGAAATCTGCATCAAAGAACATATCTGATACGAATGTCCTGTTATTCTTGTAAAAATGAAGGTAAACCTTTGATTTCCTCTTTTAGAGGTTCTCTGTGCCTTATTCAGCCATCTATAAACCAAGTGCAAAGTTGTTTGTGCCACGGCTACACAGATCACAAAACAAAGTAACGCACATGTTACATGAACATCTTGTGTATAAATGTGAATATTTTTATTCAATGACCCATGCATATTTATTACATAAGTGCTTTGCCCTCCCTTGCGCATTAAGTAAAGAATAAAAATCTTAAGGGCATCATTTGAGAGAACATTTTGCAACAACACAGTTTCCTCTCTTTAAAATACCTTTTAAATTATTAGAGAAAAAATGATTGCATATAATAGTTTGGGTTGGGACTCAGACACCAGATTATCCTATGAACAGGGCAAAGCAATTTTAAAATATAGCTGACTGGATGGCTGCTTTATAAATGCAGCTACATTTTTGTAACAATCGTGACTATTTTAATGTGTCTTTTTACACAGGTTGCAGGTATTTTCTATAGTAAATCACATATAACTTCAAGCAACGAATGCTAAAGCAATCCCTAACCCCTAAATTGATATTACTCAGTAGTTTTTGTGAAATTACTATGTAACAAGGACACATTTAAGCAACTGTTACACTTTATTTTTATTTAGTCCTTGTTACAAAGTTACTATGCATTTAATAATGAGAAATATGAATTCTGGCACATTTTACAGTTATGTTGATTAATGTGCGTTGCCCTCGTAAACAAATAAACTAAACTAAACTGTATATACTACTATATATGGTTAGGTTTAGTAGTTTGGGATTTGTTTAGTGTTAGTTGCATGTAATTATGTATAATTTATTGCTATTTCTAATAAATACATGTAACGCCGTGAATAAAGTGTTACCAAAATAGCATTAAGAATATATTTAGTGGCCCCAAAACTTGTGTGCATAGAGTATTTTGAGGCAAAAACCAACTGGAAACATGAGCAAGATCTAACAAAAACATCAAGGAAGTTGAAAGAATCTTCATTAAAAGTTGTACTTACTCCAAAAATGATGGTCTTGGTTGGCATCCCAGTACACCTTCTTTATTTCTCTCTATCTCTCTCTCTACGTCTTTTGCCTCAATGCTTTCCAGTGTTACACTATCTGGGTGTAGGGGTCCGGGCACTGCCCCTTTCCCCTCTGCATACACACACACACACACACACTTGCGAGGGGCTGGGTGGGGCTGGGGGGCTTTGAGGCCACAGGGGTTTATCTCCAGAGGAATGCTGTCAATATCGACACACACACACTTCTACCCAAAACTAGATAATGGCATAAGTCTCTCTCCCCATTTTTCCATTGCGTTGAGCGTTCTCGATCTGCGCAGACCTGCTCGATGCATTCTGACAAGCAAAGGACCCCTCTGAATGAGCCTTTGGGAAAAGGACACATTATGTGTGTGTGTTTGTGAGGTTTGGCACTGTTTCAGTCTGCAGAAGGACTTACAGTGACAAAGACTCTTGGAGGGGAGGGGTGGGGTGGGGGGTACTTCAGGAGCACCAAGCCTGGTGACAATAGCCCAGACACGGATGGGGAGGGCATGGTGTGTGTGTGCGTGAGAGGGGGGCCCAGTCTCTTTCAATAAAAGATCTGTCACTCCCAGCCTGAAAAGGCCCCTCCATCTTCTCTCTCCAAGGACCATGCTGGGAAAAGCACATCTACGCCAACGGTATGCGCTCAAATAAATGTGCGTTGCAGAAGCGGACGGAGCAAAACTGCATCTAGAGCTCAGGTTATCAGTTAAAATAGTGAGTTTTTAGTGAGCAGCTTTATATGGAGGAAATAGGATTACTATGGTGATTCCCTCTCTAGGGGATTTATTGCAGTGGCAGTGAATCACATAGCCCTTTGAGGAGACGCAGGAATCAAGAGGTGATTCAAAGTACTTGTCTTTGATTCTTTCAAAGAAAAAACAAGAGCTATTCCTCCTCTGCAAGACATTTTTATGACCCATTAATAAACTGTATTAAATAAAGTAAATAAAAGCATTTTATCAAGTAAATAAAACATGTAAATGCAGTGTAAATTTAATGTATGTAAGAAAAAATCCTTTCACAAGTCTTTCAAAATTTCACACTTAATTTAGTTGAATTGTTGCTTTATTTTAAAGCGTCCTTGTTACAGTGTAACTATACATGTATGTACATAAGTAATATGAATGAGCATATTTACTACCGTACATGGTTAGGTTTAGGATTAGGCTTCAGCTTAGGGTTATCGAAGGTATGTAATTATGCACAGTTCTTTTTTTATTATAATATTTAGTTACTGTAACGTGTAAAAAGGACACCTTAAAAATACTATAAATTGCATAATATTAATGATTTAATTGCAGTTGAATTCAAAATCCAGTCATTTCAACAGGAATTAATACAATATTACATGTGTGCAAAAAAATTCTCGATTTTCCATTTGGAACAACTTTTGATCAATCACAATTTTCGGCTATCCTAGATGAAACACTGGCATTGTGAAACAATCACAGCAATTTCCGATTCACCACGATTGTTTCACAATGCCAATCTTTTGTTTGGGACAGCCGAAAATCGTGCATTGTCTTGGACTTCAGTCACATGAATTCCCTGTGCAGACCAACAGAAAGCTGCCTGTTTTGAAAAAGAATTCAACTTCAATTTAGGGGTCAATTTTATAACTCTAGTGCTACATTTAAATATATTTGACATTAATTTCATTAACTTTTTGCATAGATAATTTAAGTTTATTTTTTGATTTTACAATTTCAAATTTAACCATGTACTGTAATGTAACACTTCTACTAGGAAGTTAGTCACAAGCACTGAGCAGTGGCAAATTTCTTGTTATTTGAAAATGATAAAATTTTAATGAATAAAGCCCAGTGTTCCAAATAAATGTTATGCTTATATAGAAAGACCAAAAAAAGTTAAGCAACTAGAAATTAGCTATATACAGGAATGGAATAAGACTACCTTCATGAGGGTTTTAAGATAATAACTATTTTAATTAACTGCAAGTATGTGAACAAGTTTGTAAAACTCACCTTGGTAATAGGGTAGGTTGAAATATCTAATCTTGTGCCTGACACTTAATCATGCAGATTAGCAATAAGCAGTCGACTTCTAAATAAAATTAATTTGTCATGTAACTATGGGAATATTAATGTTATAAAAAAAAAACACAGCCTGCAGTTCTGATGCAAGTACTGTAGCTTCTAACCTGTTCACCTGCAATGCCCTGAAACCCCAGATTTATTTCACAATACATGTTAAACGTAAAGAACTAGTTCACTCCTTGATGAAAATTATGTAATTTACTTACCCTTACGTTGTTCCAAACTTCTATGCATTTATTTGGAACACCATATTGTTTCAAACCCCTTTGACTTCTTTGGTGTCCCACAGAAGAAGAAGAGTCACAGGTTTGGGACAACATGAGGGTGAGTGAAAGATCATTTTTATTTTTGAATAACCCTTTAATAGTTACAGTTAGATAGGCTACTGTAAAAAGCTCAAAACCATGAACCCCATGTGCAATGATGGAAACACTATCTTTTCAATAAACTGTTATTACTTACATTAAATGTTATTGCATTTGCAAAAAGGACACATAGCATATTACTGGTAAAATAAAAAATAAATCAAATACATAAATAAATCAAATAAAGACATTGAAGTATCAGCCACTAGAGGGCGACACATTTGTTATGCGTGACTAGTGCAAGCAGAACTCCAGATGGCTATGCGTGTTCTGTTTTGTTAATAGCTACTGCATTGTCCTCAAGTTTTGTGTCAAGACATGTCAGGTGATACATGCTAGATACTTACATATTAATGTGCAAATAATAATCTTTAATTTCAATGTTTTTTCGGTTGTCTTATCTATTCTGTCTTAATATGCTTCACTTATAAATACATAAATCAGAAATTGTTGCATGATCATAAAAATATGATAAATAACATTTGAGTTCTTTTTTCCCCCTCACATTTACATATCAGGAATGACAGCAAGCCAACTGCAGTGTAATTTACTATATGAGACTGTAGCATGAAAGTGCTTATATAAAAGTGACTTTTGTAGAATATTGAACTGTTACCTGCACCATCCTTATCCATACTCAATTAATTATTTGGGAAATTTCATGAAAGCTGGCTGAATAAATGAGCCACTTAATACATCTACAACACTAACATCTCATCAGCCCTGCATTACTAGACATATCAGAAGCATTCAAAACTGTGAATCCTCCTACCAGTTAAGTAAATATTACAGACTCTGAACACAACTGACCAAATACCGTGAAAAGGCTCTGCTTCATATCCACACCAACTTTGTTTTCCACCAGGATCAGTACTTGAATCAAATGTACTCTGCCTTCACACCAAATCACTTAGTGAAGTTATCACCTGGAAATGTATTTGTGCATGGATAAATGCCCATCATCTGAAGCGGAATTTACTGAAAACCACACTGCTGCTCATCCTGGCCAAGAAACATCCTTGCCAAGACCTCGTCATAGACAACACAGTCATTTCCCAACATAAAGCCAAGAACCTTGGCACCACACTGGACAACGGTCTGTCATATTCATCCCACATACTATCCACATTCAGTGTGCAAAAACAACAGGGAGCAACATCTCGTCACTGGGGCAGTACCCTCAAAAGAATTACATAAGGCACTTTCACGCCGTGTAGTTCTAGGAACTAGTCGGCAGGGTCCTTCCTAGAGAACCAATTTCTCCCTCAGGCATTTTTCTCAACCCAGTCTCCTAAAAATATATACCTCTGGGTACTTTTTTGCAACAGCATTTTTAAAAGTGCCCCCAGTTATGTTTTTGCCAGGAAACCAGGTCTGGTTACAATGCCACAGACAGGTATTTATGTTGTAAATATTAAAAAGTGTTTCGAATGCGTTGATTTGATGAGTTAAATATTCTTGGGAATTGTCTTCAATGTTGCAAAAAGCACACAAATTTGTCTTCAAAAACATCTAGCATTTTTGTTTCCTATATTCCACTTTCTTCAGTTGAGTGTCTCCATCAGCTCTAACCCTGGGGTCTCCATTTCTGGTCCTAACATATATGCCTTGAAGTTTCTTGTAATCCTTGAATCAGGTATTGTAATTGGGTTTGGAGCTTATTTGAGATTATTTGAAGACCTCTTCAACGCTTCTTTCATCACATGTCCTCCTCATTCAGTATCCATTCACTGTTTCTTAAATGAGTGGTATTTCCATTTTTCGGACACAAGTATACAGCAGAATCTATCCCAGATTTTGAGCACACTTGGAATCGTGAAAAGTTTGAGGTGACAAGAATGTTGGACACGAAGTGAACTTGCTCCTTTCAGGTTTTCTGAGGACATCTTGATCCATCAACATGGTCTTCCATTCCAAGAGAATAAAAGCTTCAGATGAAAAAGTGATAAATCAAGAAAGGCATGAAATCCTCCTTGGTCCTTCTATCATCTTATCTTTTGTTTAGACATTTTACCAAATGCTGCTCTGACAGACAACCACCATCAAATACTCCTAAACACTGAACTGCAGCAACAACTTCATTAACTAGCTTACTCTGGGAGAGAGTCTGCAGAATAAAAGCAGTAAAAGTAACCAGTGCGCAAACATGAAAGGTTCATGCATAGCAACCACTCCTGCCAAGTATTCTGCTAGTTAACATCCAGTCCATGGAAGTCAAATGGGGCCTATTCCAAACCAGGATTAAATAATGGGATGTTAAAGACTGCAGCATTGTATTCCTGATCATGGCTGACTTCCTTAATCTGGTTCCCTTGATGTTGGATTTTTAGTCGGACATGGATCCTGGATCAGCCTCCTTTGCTACTCCTGGTACAACATTCCCATTAATCACTTGTAGCCCATCAAAGGCCTTTTTCTTTGCATTTAGTTGAGACCCTTGTGAAAAAAAGACACTCGAATATACACTTATAATGTGTTAACTTGACAACACTTTGCAATAATGTAAAATTAGATGCTTTACTTCAAAGTACATTTTAATTAATTATGTATTAATTATGCTTTGAGTACTTGAAAGTACAGCAGTGCACTTATTTTGATGTGTTGACTTGCATGCGAAACTTTTATTTTTATTTATTTTTTACAAATATGTAAATGTGATTTACTAATTACTAATGCATTTAAATATATTACACACACACATTTAGAATTAAGTGTACTTGTTTTTCACAAGAGGACTCATCACACACTCAATCACACATTATAGAATTTAAATTCAGCTCTAGTTGGAGGGATTTCTAAACACTACTTGAGCAGGGTACATCAGATAATATCTGAAAGTCAAATATCAAAAGTCCAATAAGACAGAACTTATCACTATCACTTTGCCCTGTTTCTATGCTAACTTTCAGGTGTATGTCAGCAGTGTACATACTGTCTAAAAGAATGACTCTTACACAAACGCACACAAACATAAAAACACCCATACATCTCTCTTCGCACACAAAACATAATTTTCCATTAGGGGTCAAATTACTGTAGGCTACCTAAGCAAATAGCAAAATCATTTTTGATACACAAGTGCAAGAAAACATGACATTGATTGATAAATGCCACATGAGTCAATCAGAGGTCATAATAGTATCAGAGAGCTTGCAATTTTACACTGACTTTGATAAATCTACCCAATATTTGTGTTAAAAAAACATTTTCAAAGAAACACAAACACAGGAAAACACAGGGCAGATTCATATCTGTACTGAATAAAACCATGTCTATACTGGAAGTGACCAACATTTCATCATGTTGCAATGAAACATCTTCAGTACAGTCTATACACCACTTCAGACACTAAGCAGAGACTAGCTGTGAGCTTAAGACTTAAGAGCTTGAGCTGTGAGATCAGCAACAATAAAATGGGTGTATTTATTTATTTATTATGTTAATTGGTGAAATCAACACAGTTATGCATTTAAAACTATATTAAACAGTTTATTGCTAATTATTTTTACAATTATTATACAGTACATGCAGCTTCTATGATTATGAATATATTAATTCACAGACTGTATGGAATCTTTGAAAATTCATACTGCTGAACAATGTCAAAAGTGAATAGTGGAAAAAGTTGTGGTTGCAGGAAGATACACACTTCCCATCATACATTCACATTAAACAATAATCCTGATGTTGACTTCGAGTGAATGGCTTTGTTGATAATAATGGACATGGTTTAGCTTTGCCATATCGCTCACTTCCAGTGTAGACATGTGTAGACATCAAAAATGTGTCACACTGTTTTGCATTTTGTGTTTTATGTTTGTTTGGATAGGTAATTTAAGACTAATATTGATAAGAGTGGGGTAAGATGTGCCACTTTCTGGCTAATTTTCTGGCCATTCTCTTGCTATTAACAAACCATTAACTATGACTTTTGCCTCAAACTCCTAATTTGCTGCTTATTAACAGTTAGTAGGGTAGTTAAAAGTTTAGGTATTGGGTAGAATTAGGGATGAAGAATATGGCCATGCAGAATATGTGCTCTTTACTAATAAGCAGCCAATACTGTATGTTAATAGAAATGCTTATAAGCAACTAGATAATTGGTAATAATTGGTCAGTGTAGTGTAGTGTTATTGTAAAATGAACACACATTCACCAGTCAGAATCAGTTAGAATATTTGAATAGTCATATAAATGTATTTCTATTATTAATTCTATTTCTGGTACTGCATTTCGAGGCTACGGAGACCCTGAGAGGGTAGCTCTTTATTTCATGTTCTCGTGTGTTTCTTATATGCTTCTCTCAATTCCAGGCAGCTGTGTATGGATTATTTCAACATGTGCTTTCATCAGACAAAACTGTGTACCTGTTCTCCATTTAGCGGGGCAGCAAAACATCAGTGACACATCTTACCCCGCACTTCACAACCTTGAACTCATGACCAGAACAAACAGCAAAACTATTCAAAAATCTCCCCATGGTTTAGAATTATGAGACGAAGATGGCTTGGAAATCTGCCTCAATTCTCCCTTCATTCAGAGACATACAGAAAAACTGGAGACTTACCTGAGTCAAAGACAGTCAAAGCATTCTTCAAATAGAAACACTAACACTACACTAAACACCAAATCCACCACAAAACACACACACATGAGCACCATCACAACACAAAAACACTTACAGCACGAACACAGATGAAACAAACTGAACCTCACTCACCACTCAGATTCAGCTCTCACGGCACAACATGGACGTGGATGTGGATAGTGTGTAAACATCAACACACGTCAGTGCATGCAGAGGTGTCTGGATACAAATGTGTTCACATGATAAAGTGTTTGTGAGTAACACATGTGAAAAGTACACTTAAGAACCCACAGGTAAAATAGCTTTGTTTGACTTCAGTCTTTTTGTATCCTACCCATACTGTGTATGCAGTTTATGTTATGTTAAAGTGACGTGTTGGTCATTCTTTTTGCCCGTGGACTCTTTTATGCTTTGAGTACACTGATAAACACAAAAATAATCCACACATCACAAAAAAAAAACGGAACTCAAAATCTGAACGCAACCAAAAAATCTCATAAAACGACCAGGTGAAACAAATAATAAACAAAGAAACCAACAACAACGAAAAAGAAAACTTGTCCAGCCTGGACCACTACTACATCTACCGTTACTTAAAAAAAAGCCAGCTCAACACCAAACATTAATACGATACTCTCAAATAAAACCACAGTATTGTTAAACTCAATGTTACATAAAAACTTTATGGTGCCAAAATCATATTCACAAGTAAAAAAAAAATGCGGATGAAATTAGAACCACTACACCAAAAACACTAACAACAATGACAGAAGCATATCTAGTGACAGATAATGTCCATATACAATATGTATATGTATATAGATACATATGAGAATAGAAATTTTGATATATGTTGCAGATATTTACTGTTTCATCATAGTGCCACACTCCCTGGCCATCCGGCAGCTCAGAGCTCACACTATTGTCCTGATCGATTAGCCAGCGATGAACGACGTGGGCCTAAAAGGACACACGACATAAACACAAGAAGCCATTAAATCTTCACACTCTTGAGGTAAAAGGAGAGAACGAGAGACAGATGCAGACAGAGCGACAGAGAAAGAGACAGAGCTGGAAGAGAAAAGAGTCCCATCTATTGCTTAACATGAATGAAAGAGCCTACGCTTGAATTAGTCAAGTCATATAATGAGAGAAGGCAGACAAACATGAAAAAGAGAGGCAGAATGAGAGGAAAGTGCAGGAGAACAAAGAGACACAAACAAACCCGGGGGAAATTGATAGCTTAGAGGACATTTCAGATTCTCTTGTTGGTGTCTGTGTTAAATTAACTGTTTAAATCACACACAAAATTCCTTCGAAGGAATCAATTCTAAGAGAAAGAGTTAAGATCTCAATTGTATGTTTTTTTCCTGCTATATAGGGACATATACTATAATCATCTTCCTAATATTATGCAAACTGATAGGATTATGAAGATGCTACACATTCACACCAGTGAGAGAATGAACATGTTGACAAGCATTTGTTAACTGACCCAATATGATCTCATGTGAGTATTTGCATCTATTTTATGTAAAATGTAAATTCACTTATATTAGCATAAGCAATAAAATGTACAATACTTTACAGATTATAAAGCTTTATATAAGCAATCAATATTTAATTAATGGATTTATTCTGTTAACTATTAGTTGATTTTGTATTTGGGATTTATAACATTCATTAATCAGTAATGTACATAATTTGAAAGAATTTAAAACCTATGAATAACAATTTTTTTTTTCCCTGAACACGCTGTGAATAAATACATTTTTTCTTGCTGTTCTCTTTTTTTTCAAGGTGTTGAAAATGGTGGTGTTTAGGTATTGAATCTAAACATAAAGCTGTAAAAATGTAATACAATATATATACAAAATTTCAGAAAGTACTTTTTTATCTGTAAATGTTACATATGAATAACTGTAAGGAATGAGATCAGTCTGACTGTGTCTCTGTGTCTCCATGGAGTTACTTGGGGTTTAGCAGATGTTTTTTTATTAGAAGTGATTCAGTGTACAATAAACATAGGGAACGTTTAAATTAAATAGTGTTCTAGCTGTAGCTGACTGAACCAATACCATTAATTCACCACCAGTCATACTGTACATAGAACAATGGTGCCAGGGTAATTAATAAAAGCGTAAATATTTGTGTGAACAGAAATGTTGGTGCATTTTTTTTTTTTTTTTTGTACAAGCAAATATTGTTTTAACCGTAAATTTGGGCGATTCTGTCAAGCAATGGCAAACTTCATGTTTGAGTGATGCAAAACATGGAAGAAGCTCCAGCAGCAAAAAAATGCAGAGATGAACCATAGTAATGTTCATAAGAAAAAGCACAAAAACCCATTAAACTTTAGATCACCGGATTTTACAAATAACAGCAAACGTGAGTAAATGACAACACATTTTCATTTTTAGGTTAAGTAAACTTTAAATGCAAACCTCTTAAATGAGTTGATAACAGCACCAGAGTGTCATTATGGGATGTGTGAATAAAAGTAGCTAGATTTACTTTTTTTGTAAATACTGTTATACTGTATGCCTTTAATCGATTGAAAAGTGCATATTTAGTTTTAGCTTAAACAAATGTGTAACCTTGTGTAATGTGTAATTCAACACACTCACACAAAGTGATGTTGCGAAACTAATTTCGGGAGGAGCGTGTACGAATCAACCACAGCTGGCGCCGCATTATCTAATCAATCACCTCATTCCATCCGTCCAATCAGATCATACCCACTATAAATAAACCCATTTCCTTCCCTTCAACATCTCGTCTTTTGTGCACCTCTCCTCCGCCCCTTCTCCACCCGTCTCACACCTTCTTTCACGGGGTTCTTTTCTCGCTAGGGTTCAAATCACTATGGCTCAGAGTCCGCCGATCTCCCAGCTCGCCCCCCGGATAGCACGCCAAACTTGCTTACTATTGTATTATGAGGAAACGCGAACTCGTGAAATACATTCCTCAACAGAAAGTAATTTGAAATACCCAAATTCTCTTACACTGCAGACTTTAGCAAAGGACAGACACAGTCAGCCAATAAGGTCAATGAGAGAACAGAACATGAGGAAGGGATAGTTGAAACAGATGCAATAAAGAACAGGGGCAGCTTCTCATTCAAATATTTTCAATAGGTCACAAAAAAATTATGAAAGTAAAAATATTTTAGACCTTAATAACTCTAAATAAAAGTGGTAGTTTAAATATCTCAGAGTATTAAATTCAGCCAAAGTATAGTTGTCTCTGCTGGAAAAGAATAAAGCACTTGACTGAAAACACTGAAAAAATTAGTTTCTTAGAATTCTGATACACCTTTTAATGTTTAATTCAGTGATCTGGTAATCATGTGTAGATGAAAAAAATGCCTTTTTAATATAACAGTGTAAAAATGTTGTGAATTTTTTCAAAAGGTTCAGTCGGGGGGTGCATTACATTCTGGATGGATCAGCAGTCTGTAATTTAGCAAAAAATACACATAATTAAAAATTTTTTTTTAATTCTTTTTTATGTTCCCTTTCCTTCTCATACACCAGGCAAGCACAATCCACAAATCTAATGAATGTAATTTTCTAATTAATGTCTTAACATTTCCTTTCCATTCATAACAACTTACCTTATGCTCTACAAAAGTTGAACCTGAACCACTCCAAATGAGCACTTTTTGTAAAAATACAAGAAAAGCAAAAATAAAAGTTTAAAAATAACACACAATTTTAGTGTCTAGACTCTAGAGCGTAACTACATGAGCTACTTCAGAAGAAAAAAAAAAGTCAGCAACATCTGTTCTGCAGAGAACAATACCAAAGGCCCTCTGACTACAATTAACACTGTAACACAGACTTCATAAATCATTTCTCCAAGTTAATGCAGGTCACCTGCTATGTGCACCCGTATACTGTAGTGATGGGAACTCCTTTCTGTGAACTGGTTCTTTCGGACTGTGCTTCCAATTGATTTGATTCACTAATGATTCATTAATGTAATCACTCAGTGACATCATGTATAAGAAATTACATTAAAGCCACTCAATAATGGTGGAAACTTGAATGTTTGTATATAAAGTGAATAAACTAAAGTTCTGGGTTCATGCATTGACATATCATTATCTCATCAGTTCTTCATTCAGAGTCAGATTTATTTCCTAAGTTCAGTGACTGTTGGAGGAACTGAAGCACTGAATGATTTGGCAAAAAACAGCATCATATGATCAAAACTTCTGGTATTTTGGTTCGAGTTGGAGTGGCTGTCAACCATGTCTAAAAGTGAATTTTGATTAATTTGTAGATCTGTAGATCTGTACTGTTTGAGCTACCATAAAAGTATCACTGAAGTGGTCCATAATTTGACTAGGACTTGTGATTTACTCCAGGTCTTCAGAAAGCACTTTATTTTAGAGTCCTGTGCCGCATGTACATACACTGTCAGAAATAAGGGTACAAAAGCTGTCACTGGAGCAGTACGTTTTGCAAAAGGTACGTGTTTGTACCTAAAGCATCCATTTTGGTACCTTAAAGGCACATATTAATACCTTCACTACGGGGCCACTGAATGCATGAATCTGATTGGCTGACGAACATTTATTTTCAAGGAACTGCATGGCGAATGTAGTTCCAGGCAACTCTTTGATCACATCACAGTTCCATATCATTTGGCCAAGTGGTTTGTATTTCAAAGGTTTTACAACCAAAGATATATATACATGTGCTTAGAACAGCAAAATAACCAAAACTCACAGTGAGACTGGCATAACGAATAAATGTAGTAATTAATATGATAAAAACGACAGCTCATTTCCATGTACTGCCACAAAAATAAGTTTTTATTATATACCACACATACACATACTCCGTCAGACATGCACACACATTAACATACACGCTAATGTTGCTAGCGCTAACTCTGACTACTTTATCCTTAAAATCAACTTAGAAACAACTTGACTTCTCACAAGCGAGGTAACAGCGGCGTTGTTAGTGAAGAAAATTAACTTAAAGTTTCATTGTTTAGCTGAACACTTTTGAGAGATGCACAGACTCATAATTTACATCTCTATCTCTCTCTCACACACACACACACACTCATAACTTAGCTTTTAAATGCATAAGTCTGGTTTAAAGGTTTAAAATGACATTTTGAAATGAACAACGGAGGCTTCGAATGAGATGCAGAAGAAATAATCCTACTTACAATAGTATTTTAAGTACAAAAACTGGAAAAATACCTTGAAATATGTCATCTGATCGATGTCTTGTGGTGTGGCAACCATAGTATAAGTGGGATAATGGACTGTTAAATTATTAGAAAAATAATGCGGCTGTGCATTACTTTTCTTTATAGTCATTTTATCAAAAATGGCAGTAAAGATACATAATTGATTCCCATCGGAATTATTTATGTCTGTGTGTTGCTCGGCAACCACTGTGTTCCAACCACAACCATTTCTGAGGAACGTCTAGGTTACGAATGTAACCCACGTTCCCTGAAGGAGGGAACGGAGACGTTACATATGGGAACTCGCCAGAG
>JAUCMS010000095.1:22065496-22085373 GCA_032357445.1 Enteromius radiatus | reverse complement strand
GGGGGGGCGGTGAATGCCAACTTGTCATGGTACAAGGACATGGGAGGATATTTACAGATCCTAATGCATAAAAATATTGTCATTAAGAGCCAAAATGTAGACTGAGAATATATCAAGCAGGTCGAGTCAATAGATTAAACTTTAACATGCATACACACACAAGCATGCAACCAGAAACAGATCCATCAAGTTGCATTGCCTCTCCAGCTCCAGCATGAATCCACCTGTGAGGCAGCAGCGCGACTGACGTAAGCAAGCGCCTTGCACCGATCAAAAGCAGTGTGAGGCACAGAGATATCACCAGGACCATCTGGAGACAAACCTACGACTCCTATAAATGGACACAGAAGATTTGTAGGGATGGAGCTGGTTCATTTACCAAGGCAAGATTATGGGGAATGTGGGGCTGTAGCTAGACAAATAAGAACCTGGAACTGCCAAAGGTAATAAAATGACAGTTCTGACTGTTAACTTATCGATACACTAGTGTTAATCCTTAGCGGTGTTTGTTAATCTAACCATCGCTATTGTTGATGCTCATTCTTAGGGTTGGCAATTTGAACTTATTATTATTATTTTCTAACTAAACACTTGAGTTTTACCAGTTTTGAATCCATTCAGCTGATCTCCTGGTCTGGTGGTAGCACTTTTAGCTGTAGCATAGCATAGATCATTCAATCTGATTAGACCATTAGCATCACACTCAAAAATGACCAGAGTTTCAGTTTTTTTTTTTTTCCTATTTAAAACTTGAATGTTCTATAGTTACATTGTGTACTAAGACTAAGTAAGGCTGATTTAACTATTAACTATACTCTCATTCCGGCACAATAATCAAGGAACTTTGCCTGCCGTACCATGGCTGCAGCAGGAGCAATGATATTACGCAGCACCTGAAAATAGTCCCCATCAATTCCAGGCGCTGCGTAATATCATTGTGCCTGCTGCTGCCTTGGGACAGCAGGCAAAGTTCCTTGATTATTGTGCCACAATGACAGTATAGTTCCTAGATATTCAGGGTGGGCCATTTATATGGATACACCTTAATAAAATGGGAATGGTTGGTTTACTAACCCCACAGTGTGTGCTTGATATATAGCTTAGCCGCTTAATATTTTTGTTGAAATCGTAATTTATTTTTTTTCTGAATTATTTAAAAATTCAAAATTTATATAGTATATAGAAAGAAATTAATTATTTTATTCAGCAAATCTACATTGTATTTTTTGCAACACTTATTCACTATTAACTACAACTTTTGCCTCGACAAATTCTTAATTTGCTGCTTATTAATAGTTAATAAGGTAGTTATTAAGTTCAGGTATTGGGTGTGATAATAGATGTACAGTAGATTAAGGTCTTGTAGAATAAGACATTAATATGTGCTTAATTACTATTAATAAATGGCTAATATTCTAGTAATATGCATGCTAATAAGCAACAAGTTAAGTATTACATTTTAAACTGTCAATTTAAACGATGATGATATTCAAATGAAAGCACTTCTGTTTCAAATACGTAAATGCTGTTCTTTTAAGAAAAAAATACTTAAGCATGTTTCTTCATGTGACACTGAAGACTGGAGTAATAATGCTAAAACTCTAGCTTTGCATCACGGGAATAAATTACATCTTGAAACATTTACTATTATTTAAACTATTGTATACAAATTTAATAATATTGTATAATATTGCTGCTTTTACTTTATTTTTCATCACATAAATGCTGTAACACCCTGTTTTGTTGTTTTCATTCCCCATGTGTTCTGTCTCAGTCTGACCTAGTTTCTGTCGATTGTCTATTGCGTTCAGGTGTGTTTTGCTTTTTTGTGTTAATTGCCTTCTCTATTTAAGTTCAATTCAGTTTTGTCTCTGTGTCCGGTATTAAGGTTTTTCTTTGTGTGGATTACCCTGCCTGTCTGTGTTCCTGTTTGTGAATTATTAAAAGGTTATTATTTTGTGAATCTCGAGTCAGCGAGTGAGCGGTGTATCTTTTCCTGGCCCTTTTGTTTTCTGTCAGTTTTAATTTTTTTTGTTTTTCTGAGGGTGAGCTAATAGATCTGGGGCATTCAGCGAAGGATCTTGTTGACTGGGAAACTCCAGTATCTGCGCCCAGAATGCTCCCACTCAGTCCTGTCCACTCCACCGCTGTCACCCTCAGCCCACCATCAGTGTGCTGGACTTGCCATGGGTCTGCCAGTTGTCATTGGCATTGTAGCTGGATGATTTCTCAGCTTAGCCCGGACTCCGCCTCGGCACTCCGACCCGTCTGCTCCACCATGGCCCATTGCTCCCTCCTCTCTACCCTGGTCCGTCAGTTCACCAGCTCCTCCAGGCTCCATTGTCCCTCTGGCTTCGCCTTGGTCTGTCGTCGACCATCCGCTGCTTCAGAACTCCACTCCTTTGGCTACGCCTCATCCCTCTGTCCCTCCAGCTCTGTCAGGCTCCTCCCTCCCTCCAGTTCCACCTCAGTCCTCTGTCGCTCCAGCTGCACCGTGGTCTTCCGGATCCCCATCTCCGCATTGGTCCCCGGAGCCATCTGCTCTGCCTTGGCCCTCCGGATCCTATACGTCGGCCTGGATCGGCCTGGCACTCCTTCTCTGCCTCGGTCTCCTCATCAGTGGCTCCTCCCTCCGTCAGCTCCTCCGTGGGTCAACATCATGGCTGGGCTCTGGGTTCCGCCAGATTCCTCCTGCTCCAGTACCCTCGTGTTTCCTCCCTCCGTCATCACCACCATGGACTCTGTTAGTCGTCCTCCTCCCAGGCACCCGACCACCTCCTAAACCTCCTCAAGACTTTACCTCATGCCCTTTTTGCCTGTCTACGCAGCGAGGACGCGGCTTCCGGGAGGGGGCTAACTGTAACGCCCTGGACTATTTTGATGTTTTCATTCCCCAAGTGTTCTGTCGGTGGTCTATTGTGTTCAGGTGTGTCTTGCTTGTTGTGTTAATTGCCTTCTCCATTTAAGTTCAATTCAGTTTTGTCTCTGTGTCCGTAATTTAGGTTTCTTTTCGTGTGGATTACCCTGACTGTGTTCCTGTTTGTGGATTATTAAAAGGATTATTATTTTGTGAATCTCGAGTCAGCCTCCGTGCTTCGCCACGCATTAAACGTGACAAATGCAGTCTTGATGACACTTAAAATCATTACTTATTTTTATTTTTTTACCAAACTAAACCTTAACAGCGCTGTAATTTATCCAAGTTTAAAAAAATAAATATGAGTGTTATGATTATCATTACTATCATTATTGAGCGTTATTTCCTGTGTTTGTTTTTTGTGTTGTGACCTTGGACTGTTTCTCTGGATTTTTTGATTGTTTTGATATGTTCTGATTGCTGGTTATTTGACCTTGTCTGTGTATCTTAATAAAGTTTGCACATGGATCCGAACGCCTCCGCTCACCTTATTACAATGAGAGATCACTTTTAAATTGACATCCCTAAAAAACTAAAATGCCAAAATTGTTGATTGTTCTAAAATAGAAATTGCATGGTGATTAGCATGATGTGATTATTTTTCTAAGCAAACAGAATTTTCAGCTGTACAATAGAGAATATACAATCACGCGGAATCCAAGCCTGCATAAAAGATACATAAACTTAGTGAGCAGCCATTAAGCCCAGAAATCACTGAGTACACCCTAGCAATCGCATAGCAACATGTAAAGAGAAATGCTCAGAACACTTTAGCAAACTGCATAGTATCGCCCTGGCAACCACCCAGAACACCCTGCTATTGTGCACAGGCAAGCACACATTTTCTTTAGAACACACAAAACCTAGTTATTGTATTTTCTTTCATTTTAAACCACCTAATACATTTTGTCAAGGAATATTGCTGTTAGATGTATTTCAGTGTTAATTAAGAGTATTCTGCCTTAAATACATCTGAAGCTTTATTTGAGCCTATTTGTCTGCATAAGTTGAAAATTGATGTCAGGTGGAAGACACATTGCAAGTTCAACGCATATTTTAACACACAGCAGGAAGCTGATTTGTTAAGTGTCAACCTCATGTACAAGCAGCAGATCAATTTCACTGCAGACACGGCAGCTGGAGAAGAAAGCACTGCGTTTACCTTCAGGGAATCCATTATCTGCATCATATGTTAGGATAAAGCAGGGTGGGGAAATCTGAGAGAAGTCAGTGAAGCACTAGCATGAATCAAGTCCTTTTGTAATAATATTTTTGGTAGATACTGCCTTCTTGACAGAGATGATGAGAACATTGAAGGAGCTTCATTATTTCCTCTACAACAACTTCAACAAAAAGGAAAATGTATGTGTGTCTTCGTGTGTGCTGTGTTTTATTAACTTGAAAAGATTCCAACTTCCTACTCATAAAATGGAATGCACTTCCAACTTGGCCTGAAAATTTCAAACTTCACATTTCTGAGATTAGCATAAAGGATGGTACCATCATGGCTACTGATGTTCTTTCACTTTTATTGCAATCAAATTTAAATTTAAAGTTAACTTTTTTTTTTTTGTAAGATATCAAAATGTTTGATACAATTAAACATTTCTGAAATCTTATGATCTATTTAAATCTGCCATAAAATTAATCCAGGCCTGGCTTTCTTAAGGTAGATGCAGTTAGGAATCTTTAAGATTACTTACAACAGCACAACCCAGATGTTTGAATTTGTGAAACGCATTTTATGGACGAAAGTTTTGTTAACCAAGGAACATACAAAGGGATGTGCAAAGGCTATTTCTAAAAAGAAGGGTCAATTCTGTCTTTCCTTTAACAATCTCATGCTTCTGAGGCCTGAGATGTCCACACTAATACGTTTTCATTTGAAAAAGCATCTTTTTCTCCCCGTTTTGGCCTTCCGTCCACACTGAGACGGCGGTTTTGGACAAGGAATACTGAGCTCTTTTTGAAAACGCTCTCCAAAGTGGATAAATTTGAAAACGCCATTTTCGCGTTGCAGTGTGGACTGTGAAAACGGAGGCTTTCGAAATCGATGACACGTTTTAGTCATATGATGCAGTCCTGTGACCAATTCAACTGATGGCGGACTGCATTGTATAGCAGTTGTTTTGTTTGCTCTCAATTTTGACAGCCCTATTAAAGAAATAATATCAGTTTGTACATGCTCCAGATTAGTGTAGACGTAGCCTAAATTAGTGGCTGTAAGTGTGTGTTGTTAAGTATTTGTTCAAATGTGAAGTTTTGCGCTCACAAGGCGCAAGCTATTGAAATGAATGGGTGTCATGGAGCAGCACATTCTGAGACCTGTGTGAAATTGCCTTAAAATGTGTGTGTGTATATGTGCTGATCTTGAGGAATAGTTCACCCAAAAATGAAAATTCTGTCATCCTTTACTCATGTCAGCTGCGTCATTAATGAGGCTATAATAACTTAAAAATTTAACTGATAATAACCTCTGAGGCTTCATTAGATGTAGCAGAAAAGAAGATTCTGCATTAAAGGATTAAACATTAACATAATTTTTCACAGCTATGAAAAATTATTTGTGGATTGTGGAGGATGATTTTAGCTGCCCTCTGAAAGCAAAATGAGGTGTGAGATGGATGTTTAGAAGGCTGTTTCTTTATAGCAAATGGGCAGATGATACAGCACAATCTTTTTTTTCAGTCTTCAGGGGTCAGATTAAGTAAGCATGTGAGGTCAGCACTGTGGTTAATTCAACAACAAATGCTACTGAAGAAGGTCAGGATTAAACATTTGCCAGATTAATCCTCACCAACTCTCACCACAATACATACACAATAATACTTTCAAAAGCTCAGTTGAAGAACTTGTTGAAACTACAAAGTAGAAATTATGTTTGTTATCATTACTTCTTCTGTAAATCATGCTAGTTTACAGACTAGCAAAAAAACAGCAAGCATTATACCATAAAGCATTTTACCCTGGTAAGACTTGTTCAGCAGCGTTAAAGTGACTAATGGTGAATTAATGAAACAACACATCAATCACAATAGCAATAACTCAATACAACCAAAAGCACAGGAACTATTTTTTTTCCTGTGATGCAAGATGTTGTGTGCAGTCGGATTATTAACAAATGTTAAAGGCTGATAGGGCCAAATGTCTTTAAACTTTAAGATTTTTACAAAAATATAGTCTCAAATACAGCAATTTCGTTGGCTGTAATCATGTTGCTAAAATGTTTCATTACTTATGAACTACAGCATAGTGACCGAAAACAGATGCTGAAGAAAGTGTTAAATGATGAATTCTTCACACCAGTCATTGTATTATTCTCCACTCCCCTCCTCCACCATGCCCGTCTCTGTTTTGGTCATTCTAATCTCTGTGTTCTTAATGCAGAGCTTTATGAAAGGACTGGCATATCAGAATACCATTTCTAAGGAGGGATTATCATTCCCTGGCAGATGGAGTCAGAGGGGGTTGAGAGGGAGACAGATACAAGACAACATGGGTGAAATTGTCATGATGTACAATATAAAAGTGGATCCAGACAATGTTGATGAAGCTACTTTATAAATGGGCCTTGCCGAGCTACTGTACAAGCTACTCATAATTTCAAGAAGCTGCTCTTTTAAAAACACAAGCAAGCAACTCAGTACACTAAAGGTACTCGGTTCACAGAAAAAAATAATTTTATCATAATTTACTCAATTTCATTAGGATTTTCGTCTTCGAAACTCAAATGAAGATATTTTGAATTAAAAAATAGATTTGTGTCCCTCATTGAAATTCCAGTATAATAATATGCGTTCATTCGTTAGAAGTATTGAGATCCTCAAATGTGCCTGATTACTAATATTCTCTTTATATCTCTTGTTTATTATTTTTTGGCTTATTCTCTTGTGTCAAACATTGATGATCTATGCTTGACCACAATTAAAGGTTTACAGTAGTTCACCCAAAAATGAAAATCCAGTCATTAATTACTCACCCTCATGTTCCAAACTCAGAAGACCTTGTTAATCTTCAGAACACAAATGAAGATGTTTTTGATGAAATCAGAGAGCTATCTGACCAGAAATGTAGTAGAAAAACTGATAAAACAGTCCATGTGGTTCAACTTCAGTTTTGCAACGCTAGGATAATACTTTTTTTTTTGTGCAAAGAAAACAAAAATAACATCATTTACTCTACCATTCTTCTCCCATGACTTACGTCTAGCGTTGGGCAAGCTACTTACTTAGAAAATGTAGTGAGCTAAGCTATCAGCTACTCTACATTGAATTAAGCTTAACTACACTAAAGCTACTACCCTGAGAAATGTAGCAAGCTAAGCTACTACAGCAACATGGTAAAAGTAGTTTAGCTACATCTAAGCAATTTTTTTTTTAATTTAACCAACTTCAGATCAATGCTACCTTAGTGATAATTGAGCAATTATTTATTTAATAATTGTTCCAAACCAATTTGGCAACAAAAAAAAAAACAATAACCATGGGCGTAAATTTCATTTAAGAGTAGGGGGGGCAATAAATATAAAATTTCACGCAAGCAATTTTTAAAGGGGACACAAATAATACAGTCAAATTGTACTTACAACGATATGTCAAAACTGTGGAAAACTTTGCTTCTATCATTATTGTAGCATGGAGACTGCGTCGTTTTGGTTATTTTCAAAGATTTTCTCTGGTTTAATGAAAAGGTCGATTTTTTTTCTTCAGAACTATTGCAATGTTTGTTATGTTGTTTACAGTCAAGTCACTCTCTCTCGGCCTTGACGGTCTCATAGGCTGCACTGAAGTGATAACTTTGGTCCCCGAGAAAAGAAATAAAAGCCCACCCACATTGAAAGCTGATTGGCTTATTTTGCTTAGTAAACCAATCAGGATGCTCTGTCTAGCATGCGCTATGTTCACATGCACGCACGTCATTATTGCGACTGCATTGGCCCGTGTATGGTGGTGGCGTCATATACTGATCTAGGATCAGTGATCCGTAGCATTTGTATTTCCGATCCTGCTTAAGCGTTAGAAATGCTTAGGAAAATGTAACGTTAGCTTGTGTGGACGCTACCGCATTACTTGGTCAATAAAAGAGCTTCGCTACTGAAAAGCTATTTGATTCGGAAAACAGCGACGCTAGCAACACGCTACTGAGAAATGTAGTTAAACTAGTAGCATCACTACTTGTAGCAACGCTACTGCCAATCCCTGCTTATGTCTTCAACCATTTTAGAGAATATCACAATGTATTTGTTTTCTTTGTGCAAGAGAAGCATTCTCCTAGCGCTGGTTTCACGTGGACTGTTTATACTAAGTTTCTGGACCTGGGATCATTTCAGTTGTATTGCTGTCTATGGAGGGTCAGATAGCTCTCTAATTTCATCAAAATTATCTTAATTTGTGTTCCAAAGATGAACAAAGGGCTTCTGGGTTTGGAATGACTTGAGAGTGAGTAATTAATGACTTAATTTTCATTTTTGGGTGAACTAACCCTTTAATGTTCTTTGGTATCAGTTTGATGATACAAGGGCAAAATAGAACAATGAAAAAAAAAACTTTCAGATCTGATCAGCAATATATACAATATAAATGCACAATAGATAGCATTTGGTTAGTTATGTGAAAACTGCACTGGAACTAATGTAATAATATCAATAAAAAATGAATTAAAATTAAAGCTGAATCATATTTTCTCAAATCAATTCTGAAGTGCATTAAGGCCTTCCAGAGGAAAGTATGGCACCAGAAAACCAATAATCGTATGTGACGCTGAGATCAGATCCAAGTAATCAGAGAAACCGTTTTCCCCTGACAGCTGTCAAACTGAGCTTTGATTACATTACTCTGATATTTAATTGACTCAGCATGATGGTGTGTGTTTTGAACAAGGGAACTGCATTTCTTAAAGGTATAGTTCACCTAAGATCTCTCACCAATCGTTTTATAGGATAGCTTAGTAAGAGCTTAGTAAAAACAAAGTTGTTTTTTACTGGTAATATTACCTTGCTTAGAATCTTTTAAAGATTTGAATTTGTTGCATTTATGAAAATGTACAATGTTAATAACATTAGCGCATTAACTAACAATGGCTAATATATTTTTACAACATTTATTAACTTAATTTGGATTAGTAATATGCATAGCTAAGAACTTTAACAATATTGAAAAGTTTAAAGCTGAATTACTCCAGATTTTCAAATAGCTGCATCTCAGCCAAATATTGTCTGATCCTAATAAACCATACATCAGATCAGTGGAAAGCTTATTTATTACCGGTTTTTCTGGTCCAGGGTCACCACCTTATTCTGCATGACCATATTTTACAGTATATCTTAATCCACCCAATACCTAAACTTAAAAGCTAGTTTACTTAACAAGCAGCAAATTAAGAGTTTACTGAGGCATAAGCCACAATTAATGGTTGTTAACAGTGAGAATTCAACCTTAAAATGAAGTATAACCTAAAAGCTTATTGTAGTGTTGCCTCTTTTTTTTATCTAAATGCATGAACTTAATCGCTTCCATTTCTTTCCAAGACATTTATTCAAAGTCAGCTTGCTCTTTCTCATAAATACACAGACATACGCATAACCCCCGCCCACAACATCCTTTACTCAATTAGAAAGGGTGGTAAAGGTGGAGTTTGAAAGAGGCCCACACTCAGCTATAAATATGAGTGAGTGATGCTCACAATGTGCTGAGTCATGTGTCTGCAGGCCAAGCACAAATCCCACCGGACCACTAACAGAGTGACAGAACCCTGCAATCAACACTGATATATAGAAGCTGTGCACCATTAAGAAAATATGATCTATCTATCTATCTATTAGAGAAAGATTTCACAAATCTGGTCTATATGGGAGGTCAGCATGAAAGAAGCTTCTGCTCTCAGAAAAAAAAGTTTAGCATTCAACCTCTGGACCAAAATGGATATTGTCTTCCAGGACAATAACTAACTGTGGTGGAAGTGTTTTTGGGGATGTTTCACAGTTTCACATGTTTCATAATGTCAGCTATGAATTCCACATTATAATAAAGAGTGCTTGAGGAAAATGCTTGAGCTTATCTGCAAAAAAATTAACCTTAAAGGTGCAGTATGTAATATTAACAACAACTATCGGGATGAAATGGGTACTGCAGTCAAAATTCAAAGTCAGTCTGAGGACATACAACAGGAACAGAACGGAAGGCATCTGCAAAAATATTTTAGTTTTTTTTTTTTTTTGCTTTAGTACAATCATAAAACAATTACATACAGCACTGTTAAGTGGATCTTTCACCATGAAAAGGACCCATAACATGAAAACAAATCAACACAGGTTTAGAATGTATATCGATATTTAGTCGAGTGGTGCATAAACATAACCAGGTAAAAATTAGACCAATTTACTTTATGTAACTGACATTCAGTTTTGACCAGAAAAAAAAAAAAGAAAAAAAGATGACTAACTTATAACCTGATGCAATCAGACTATTAGTATAGGCACTGATTATGTGCCTTATTTAATGTTGAATTTGTCTGTTATGTGATTTGAATATCACTTTTTGTGATTGTTGTAGCTATACTGAAAGTGACAATGAATAATTAACTTCAGATCATGAAAAAAAAGCAAACATAAATGTTAATACTGTAAACCCAGTGAGAACAACAGTATTATGACAAAGACAGTTTTGAATCCTCTGTATGCATTTTTAATAGTGTTAATTCGGTTTAATATTTATGAAATATATAATCCATTTTGTTGTAAGTGTGGTGTGCTTGCAGAGAGATCTAGCTTTAAAATCATTCTGTATTTAAAGAATCCACACCACAAATATAAATATAACAGTACAGAGGAATGATACTGCTGAAATCATTTTTACGTTTCCCAGTTAATAAACTGCACACTCTTTTAGAAATAAAGGTACAAAAGCTGTCACTGGGGTGGTACCTTTTCAAAAGGTCTATGTTTGTACCTAAAGGATCCATTTTGGTACCTTAAAGGTACATATTAGTACTTGAACATATTAGGTACGAAAGTGTACCTTTTGAAAAGGAGCCGCCCCAGTGACTATATGTGACCTTTATTTCTGAGAGTGTTATCACTGTGCATTTTTATCATTTGCTGATTTTCTATGCAGGATGGATTCTGATATAATAAACAGAATGTTATCAAACGTTAATGTGTTATCATCATAGTTATCATCCTTGGTGAATGGGCCATTAGAATCACCTTTGAACCATGATTCGCTTCTAATATGTAGTAGGCACATATCAGAGGCCTAATACTTCTGTTAAGATTCTAAAGTGTGCAAGTCTCATGGACACTTTACTATCCCACAAGGTCAGCGAGGGCAGTGAAGCAATGACAATGTCAACATGACAAATGTAGGAGTACAGATTGATTACTACATGACGATCGAAGTTTGCACCTTGACGGATAATGAAATGCCTACAAGAAGTTATTTCTGCTTATACCAGCTTCTAAATGTAGTTCAATATGTTTACTTTTGTCATTGTTATGTGTTAAATCATATCACCTTCACCCATCCGTCCAAATAAAGTATTTTACAGCCCTCCATTCTATTATTGAGTTTGCCTGTCTATCCATCCATCTATCCAGATATAATAATCAGCAGATGATGTAGTATTTAAGTTACATACAGTATTATTGACAAGTCCATCAGCTTCAGTAAGCATTATCTGCTTTAGAATTGATGATCGTGATGCTTAGCTCAGCACCGAGGTCTTCTGGAATTGTCTATAAAGGCAGAGAAGACTGAGGTGAGGCTAAGTGCAATGTAAAGAATCAGTAAAAAATTCAAAAGGTCAAAGATCTTAAGATGCAAAAACGTGACTTATTGGCAAATATTAGAACACTAGGGACTTTGACTTGACTTGAGTTGCAATTTTTAATGTGCAAAGACACGTATGTCATTGGTACACACAAAAAAATAAGGTTCAAAAGCTGTGTGGCGGTAACCTTACCAAAAATACTAATATGGGTAGTAATATGTACACTGCAGGCAATAAAATGTACTCTTTAATGACCAAAATGCACTCTTTAGGGGTAAATAAGATACAAAGGTAATACTTACATGGCTTTTATACCTTTTCTTCTGTATGCTGACTTCTTGAACAAATCGAATGCTGTAACTTTGTGGCACTTTCAAAGCATTGCTCTATTTATTCGTGCTGTCTGATTTGTCTTCTCAACTAATGCTGTAAGTTTGAGATCGTTTGGAAGAGTTTTAATCATATTTTAATTACATTCAAAAGCTCAGGTGGGTTCTCAAGATATTGTAGAGATGTATCTGCTACAAAAACATAATAAACACTATAACTGGAGGTTAATTTATTTCATTCTTGTATATCGACATATATAGCCGCCATATACAGCCTACATTTTTCTGTAAAGTATGAAAATAACTGTCAACCTCTTGAAAGTCATTCAATTTGGTGCCACTTGTAGCATAAAAATTAAACACTTTGTGTGTCAACAAGCAGCAACCACTGTATGCAAATATGCCCAGATGTTAATGAAAACAACAGTTTTTTTATTCAAGCTGGATCTGTCCCAAAAACCAACTGCCTTCAAACTCAAAGAGCTGCCCTTGCAAAATGTTATTCAAGGAATCTTACAGTTAATTTGTAGCAAATCTGCTCCAAACATAAACCACAAAGCTCATTTCGATAAAAAAATATATATATATAGAAACCTACTGCAAATTTTGTCACTCTATCCTGAAAGTACACCGGAATGCTTGTAACACTGAAAATAACAGCCAGCAAAGACCGGAGAATCACTGCATATACAGCAATGCACTACAATGCACAGCCTGTTGCAACGTCTGACTTCATGCATCATTTACAAAACTAAAGTTCTATAAAGGTAATTGTTAGCTGGCAACTGTCAAAAATGAAATGCTATCCACAGTACTGTGAAAAGCCAGCTGGCTAGCTGGACTCAACCTCACTGGTTCATAAAGAAGTCGCATCAACAAATGCAATCTAAAAAACTGATAATAAATAACACAGCTGCATTTTGATTTTAAAATGACTTGGATATTTAACATCTTAAAAATTTAAATAAAAAGCTATTTCAAAATTGCATTAGAACACAATTTACAATATTGCATAATTTTTTATTCTTTGTGTGTGTGAATTACATGTTGCAATAAAATATGCATCACTGTTTGTGGAAGATTAAAGAGGTACAGTGTATACAGTGATAGAAAAGACAAATAGATGTTGAAAATGTCATGCCCAAGGGAAACACAAAGCAATAATTCTCTGTCACTTTGCATATAAATTATGCTTAAGTAGCATGGAAAGAAAAATCACAAAAGTGCTGGATCAGCACAAAAAAGAAGACCAAATACAAGACAAGCTTTGAATATAACTGAATATTATGCATAATATATGTGCATTTTTGCGAGGGAGTGGACGTATCATTGCAAGATTATTTCTATGTTTTTGAAGAACAATATTATAGCAAACTACATAGAACAGAGTACGAGTGAAATTGCTTTTGAAGATTATGATCTCACGTGTAACTGTGGGGTTTGATTCAACTATACTGAGATTAAAATTAAGACCTGAACATTGACATTTAAAACCCTTTTGAAGCCATTACTCCCAGTTACAGTATCACTGTAGATATTGTATCAGTGTACAGTATGCCACTTTAAATACACAGATTCTCGAATCAATCACAATGTTAAGCAACAATTGTGGCTTTGTCCAGAGTGGGAGAGTGAGACTATGTACAAGTGCTATTAATGCAAGAAAATCCACTAGAGAAGAAAGATGTGTGAACTTTAAGTGTGTGTGTGTATATGAGTATGAGTGTGAGTATTTCAATGTTTGAAAAAAAAAAATAGTTTAAGAAGAATTTGGTGAGAAGTTATGTAGGTTAGGTTGAAAACACTGCAATACAGTCCTTGATGAGACTTCATTTTGAAGAAGACAGCCCACAAACACCTTTTGGAAGACCTTGCATTTGATTGCTGCTATTCAAAATGACTTTAAAGGCATCCTGCAAGACTCAGAGCTGGAATGAGATACGCCTAACCATAAATATTAAAATGATGCAAGGAGAAGAAATATGTTAGTCAGAATCAAATCCGTTCACTGCAGGTTTATCATACATTCTGGACTCTTTGAATTCTACTGGCTATGTATATGGTTGGAATTCATGAAAACAATTTGTCAGCATGTTAACTACTGGTTAGTAAGAGATTATGTATTAAAGTAAGAGCAAGTATTTTTTTCATCAGAAACAAATCACATGGCCTATAGATATTCTCCCTAAAATTCTTCTATACATTTTTTAATTTTAGCATACAACTCATAATGAAACTGACATCAATCAAGAAACTGACAGCCTCAAATACATGATTTCTACATTGAACACATGCAGAAATCAAGGAAGAAAGCGGGATTACTGATATCCCACCGCAGATCCGGGCACACAAGCACCCTCCTCAGCAAGGTGCTGTAATATGAAACTCTGCAGTGAAAATGGTTTAAGTGTTAGAGCTAAACAGCAGTGCATCTTCATGCAGACGAGCAAAATGAAAGTGCAACAAACTCTACTAACATAAACATCTTTTGCTGTACCACACCAGTGTAAAATGCTTTTAGTGAAGAACTGTTTAAGAGAGAAAACCTTTAATCCTTTGTTTCTATACACATTGTTTATTCAAATAGACTAGCTCCTAGCTCATCTGTGTGAGTGAACAAGACTACTAATGCCGTACTTTTAATACGTGGTGCATTGTAAATTCAGCCTAATTCAACCATATTTTCATCTATTTGATTTAGCACTTAAACAAATCATTCATATGCTATTTTAAATAAATATAAGGTAGGAAAAATGTGCAAAACATTTTGTATGCATATGAGATTCTTACAGGAGATTCTTGTTTTGAGTGAAATAAACTGCTTGTATGGATATGTAGCCTACTATGTGTAATAATTGTAGGTAGTTTAGCTCAAAACTTTTATTCAGCGATACATTATTCCTCACAGACTGCCTTTCTGGCTCATTACAGATTGAAAAGACTGAATATCATTTGAATTAGAAGATAACTGATTCTAATTTAATTGAATTAATAATGTTTGTATTTATGCACAAAATATAATCTTTTTAAAAAATAAATATAAGACAAAATATATTTGGTAAACAGACAAATATATATAATAATTTGTGTATGTACTAAATCTCAAACTCTTGCCAGGCTGATGCTTAAAGGGATAGTTCACCCAAAAATGAAATTTCTATCATTTACTCACCCCTACTGACTTTAATAGCATGGGAATAGAAGTCAATAGGGAAATGTATGAAATTAATACAGGTTTGGAACAACTTTATGTTTAGTAATGATATATATATATATATATATATATATATATATATATATATATATGAACTATCCCTTTAACTCAGCAAGGTCGCTTTGTTTGAATCCATTACCTACAGATCTGCATCTTCTCTCTTTTTTTCATGCCCATCAGTGTGTATAGAATAAACGCAGTTTCAATGATTTCTTCTCAGTTTCTTTTAAATTTAACAGAATTTTCATATGAAAACATACAAACTAGAATTCAATAAGACATAAACACCATTGCTGGGGTAATTCCAACAGACTCGTGTTGGGCCGTTTTGCGCGAGCGGACCCTCACGAGGGGAAGCACCTCACCTGTACATGCACGTGTAAACAGCAGCGGATGCTTGGCCCTGCGTGTTCTGCTGCTATCCCAGCATTAATATCCCAGTGCTGTCCCCCCTCCCTTCATCCGCTGTCAACTTATCTCTCTTCCCTACCTTGCGCTTTTTATCCCGCGAGCGGCTCCTTTTCTTCGCCTTCTCCTCCTCTTTCTCCTTCCGCTCCTGTTCGGCAAGCGCCTCTAAATCCTTATTCTTGCGCAGATGTTTGGCGGCTTGTGCCATAGTGCCGTTAACAGCCGGCGAGCGCCGTGACGGGCTGAGATGGCTCTGTAGCTCCGGTGATGGATGCTGGTGGTGTGGATATTATCTCAGTTCCTCTCATTCAGTCCTGCAGCACTGGAGTGAGCGTGTGCGCCGCGTCTCCCTCACTCTCTCTCTCTCTTCTCTGCTGCAGCACTAGTTAGTCAGGCAGACAGACCTGAGAAGGCTTCATTGAGAGGGATACTGCTGCAGTACTGCGCACCTCTCTCTCTTTCTCTCTCGCGCCAATATTCTCTTGTGTCTTTTTTACGTCGATCTCTCACTCTCGCGCCACTCCTGTTGTGGAATTCAGCCTGCACACCTTACACGCATGTTCTTGTGTTATATTCTCTTTGGCGTCCTATCCGCAGCAAATAACAAACAAATAGCACGACAAACACAAGCTTTTTGGTGGGCTGCATCCATTTTTGGGACCTTCATAAATCAATTCCGACAGCAGCAAACCCGTATGGTATTATACCAGCAACATGGGACACCCATAATGCAGCTTGTTACTCACTCCATGGGTTTGTTATTTCTTTTACAAATGAACCGAATACATAATCTGATTTAAAAAAAAAAACATACACACACATGTTAATAGGTTATGCTTTACAGCAAAGCAAAGACAGATGCACCTTTTAGTTTTGGTTCCTTACAGTGAACAGTTCCTTCACATGAAGATCATTTTAATAATCTAAGGAATATCCCCTTATTTTGCAAAGCAGAAGTAAGCTATTTTAATCTATGAATATGCCAGACTTCTGATTAATTAGCTGTGATAGGGAAATAAATATCACTCTCTAGATCAGGGGTGCCCAATCCTGCTCCTGCATGACGATTGACAGTCCTGCAAATTTCAGCTCCAACTCTAATCAAACACACCTGAAGCAACAAATTAATGTCTTCAGAATCACTTGAAAATTAAGGGCAGGTGTGTTTGATTAGATTTAGAGTTAAACTTTGCAGGCCAGTTGATCGCCAGGACCAGAATTGGTTACCCCTGATCTAGATTGTTCAGTTTGATGGGTTGCATTATGCTGCGTGTGTTTTTCTTCAACCTTCTACCCGAGAAAGAGCACTGGAATGGAAGTCAAACCCGTGACTTCCCACCCGTGAGCTCGCACCAGATTGATGTCCCAGTTCTGACGTCACTAAGCCCGCAAAACAACAATGGCAGCCCCTAAGGATGCAGTGTTTATGCAAGCAGTACACTAAAAGAAAAGGTATAACAGTTTCTCTTGTTTTATGTGCCGTTTTTCCGTTCTCCGTTTCCCTCAAATAAGCAAGGAAAGAACCTTTGGTGATAGAAATGATTGTAAATGATCTGCCACACTCGTTTGTTTACATCTAGCTACCGCTCAGGCAGTTTGGCGTGGCTTGCCTGGAATGCTACAAAGTCTTGAGTCGTGGATAAAAGTCATGACTTACAGGCTCAAAAACCTGCATTGTACGCAGTATTATATTCACAGTGGACTTGGCACAAACTGATTGGTTCATGTTGCATATGCAGCCAATGTCCTTGATGCTTTACATTTAAATGGCTGTTAGCATTCAATAGAGCATTTTGCAGTGCACTTTTAGAGTTCCTCCAACTTCCCCAACTCCACCTGTATAGATTTGCTATGGGTTATTTTATTTGCTATTTGTCCAGCAGGAGTATGTCTTAAATACTCACAGCACCTGATTAGCGTATACATTGGCAGTTGCAAGTTCCTGTCTACAACAACAGCAATAACTAAAACCCCACCCGGACGAGAGAGGCATTTAGCTTTATATGCATACATTTTATATTGTATACGCGCTTCATTCAGATGGATAAAGCGTTTTGGGAGACCAGTTCCCAGAGTGGATAAATCTTAAAATGCCATCCTTGGGTTTTCATGTAGACCGAGAATCTACATGTATTTTCTGAAACAATGATGCCATCAACCCACATCTCACTGGTCAGACACCGTTACGTAACGTAACAGCAACAAAAACATGAACAAACACTGAACGATCGTCTTTTTTATAAACTTACATTATTACATATTAATAAATGTGTTGTATGTTCATTTGTATACCGCGTACAAGGTTTATGTCCAAGTCTAAGTCTATGTCCAAGTACAAGTCTACTTCTCCACTTTTAGTGTATCTCTGTGGCAGAATTACAGCACCACGTGCTGGTCTGGAATGTATACTACATAGTTTCATGTTAGGTTTTGTAGTTTTATGTGGATGCAAACATTTTTTGATACAAGGGGGAGAAAAAGATTGGATAGGGAAAGCTCTGACTTCATGTGGACGCAGCCGAAGAATAAGTGCGGGGAAAAAAATTGCATTCTACAAAACCAGTTTATGACTAAAATAATACAAGTAATATGATAACAAATACCAATTTGAATTATTAAGCCATCATTGACTTATGGACATTTATTTTGGCAACTGCCTACAAGAAGAGGATGGGATTTTCCAGGCTGATTCTGGTTTTTAAACATCTTCAGTTTTTCCTTACCATAATCTCCTTCGGCTTGCTCTAAGGCACTATTTTCAGTTTGAAACAGTATGTTCTTTGAATAACAAAACTGACCTGACATGATTAATATTGTAGACATCGAAGCAGATTTGTTCTCTGCACACCCCAGTCTCTCAAAATAAAGGAGAAAAAGCATGTTTAAGACACGCGCATCAAAGAACGCTCCCTCATTCCTGCCCCCTCCCTTTATCCAATAATGCAGCGAGAAGGAACCATGTGGAGCCTGTGTGGACAGGGATACAGGATTTGTGTATGTGTATGCAGACACAGACATTTTGTGCCGAATTGGAACAAAACCATGTTGAAGGATTCAGAGCTGTAAGCCAGTGTAAAGGTTTCCTTTGGGTTAGTCGTGTGGGGAGGGGCGGGAGCTTCTTTTGTTTTTTGATTTCAGAGAGCATCTGCAGTGTGTATCCTGGAAAACCGGCACCTGTTCCTTACTCTCTCTCTCCGATAAAATAGCTCTACATCTCTCTCCAATACTGCAATTTTGCTGATGCAAGCAAAAAAAAAAAAGGTTTTAATGACCCACATCCCTTTCCAAATGTTCAACGCTCTTAAATACATAAAGGATTATAAGCAAAATCACATATCTGATAGTACTGTGTATCTACACCTTCTCTGTTTTTCTTGAGTCCAGTATAGATTGAACATATATGCAGATAGCTGCCATGAAATAGTTTTGGATGTTCTATAATATAACATGCTGAACATTTTAAATGTGCTTGTTTAATTAAATAAATATAATGTGTGAAGCTTATGGTCTCATATTATAGCAACTGTATGTAGTTTTGCTTATTTTTGCAATTTTGGAGCCCCCTACATTTGTGATTGAAATTCTCTCGTAAACAAACACCACTATCCTACAGTGAATTGTACAGCGAGCTGTTACAAGCAGTGTTGAGCATGTTACTTTAAAAAAGTAATTAGTTATAGTTACTTATCACAAATAGTAACTGAGTTAGTAACTGAGTTACAACCTTATAAATGTAACTAATTACCAGGGAAAGTAACTATTTCATTACTAAAAAATAAATAAAATGGCACTTGAGCATTCAAGTTCACTTGATAGAGAACTTGAATGCTCCCAATAATAAATGTTAAATTAAAGAAACTAACTGGTGGTGGTGCTTGTTTATCAATTAATGTTTCTACAAAAAACGGGGCAAAAAATTATAAGATAACAACACTACTACGAATTCTACTACTAATAAAAAAAACTAAGGAAAAACTCTTTTAACTGAAAAACAATGTGGAATATTTGTTTATATATTTAACTATATTTAAAGGTGCCCTAGAATGCATTGAGAGAACATTTTAAATTGTTGTCTGATATGTACATAGAAGGTATGTAGCTTAGGTAAAGTGAAAAAATGTCCAGAAACGGTTTTACAGGTCCATTTACAACCCTAGAATTTGACACTAGAATGAAACAGTCTGTTTTTGCCTTATTTGGAAGGTTCATGAATAGTAATGAGGAGGTCTGCTCTGATTGGCTG
>JAUCMS010000095.1:22051908-22065396 GCA_032357445.1 Enteromius radiatus | reverse complement strand
TATCAATAATTATCGATATCGACCGATATGAAACACTGATATCGTGATACAGTTTTCAGCCATATCGCCCAGCCCTAACGTTCACTGTGAGTACAGGTCACACTCACTCACTCAGTCTGAGTAATCGCTCCCCTGAAAATGACAAATTGCCTGCCATCCTCACACTGTGTGTGTGTGTGTGTGTGTGTGTGTGTTCCTGTCGCAATTATGATCCACTTTGAAAGGACCTCCAAGCAGTCTCTGTTCATATCCTGTGCTGTGACTCCAGGACAGTGATCATTCCCTGTTTAACAGAATCTGCTCGGACTTGCCTTTGGGAGGAGATGTTTTACATTCCAGCATCATCAGCTGCCTCCAAGGAGAGCAAACACACAGGTCCTGCTCTGAAAGACAGCTTGAGACATGAACAGAGAGAGATTGTTCTTTAATGGGATTAATGGAAGAAAAGAGAGGATTTTAACAGTAGACAGATGTCATCAAGTTCATATTTCCAGTCTTCGGGGAAGGGCAGTAACCATCATAACAATTGAAAGAAAAAGGGTTGTAACTCAGTGAGAGTAGACATTTAATGCAAGAATTTTTTTTTTTCATATTTTATTTCTACTTTTTAATAAAGTAAAACAAAAATGTATACACAGACAAAAAAACCCCAAACATTAATGCTGTACGAAGGTAGCACTATTATATTAAATGCATAAAGACAGCAATTAAATTCAAAACAAGTGGTTCTATCAATATAGAACTAGAAATGATGAAAGAAAATATTCAAATAAAAAAGAAAATTGAAACATATAGTACATTACCCTTCAAAATGTTGATTTTTAAATGTTTTTCTAAGAACTCTCTTATGCTCACCAAGGCTGCGTTTATGTGATTTTTTTTTTTTTTAAATTTTAAACAATAATATTCTGAAATATTTTTAAAGAGTTTAAATAAATTAGTTTTCTATCTTAGTATTTTAAAATGTAGTTTAATTTTAAAGGTTCAAACAAAGAACATGTATTTAAAATCACCATCAGTTTTATGTTTAATGGTATAATGGTAAAAATAATGGCTTCATTTGCACAGGAGCAAAGCAACATCATGCCGGCGTCTCGCTGCATATCATTTCAGAGAGTCTGATCAGAGCATATTTAACCTGGCTGTGTAAATTCAGCTTGAGACTCGTTTTACAGATACACTATGAAAGCCATTGATCATTCTCAAGTTATTACTTTTTGTAAGTGTTAGAATATGTCCCATAATATTCTCATTTAAAAGTCGGCCTGATTCAATCCAAAATATGAAATGAATTAGGTCCTACTTTTCTTGTTTGTGGAGGTGTGGTGGGAGATTGTTTATTGTCACAGACATATGGAGTTCAGTGCGTTTCATCTGTGGAAGATCTGACTGCAGCACTCAAACTCTGCTCTTTCATGTTTCTCATGAGTCTTTGACTCTCACTCTGAATTATGCTCCTTCATCTATACATTTCTCAGGCTCTCACACACATGCATGCAGAGAGTGATGTGTTAAATGAATTTTAGAGCGTCTTCAACCCAGCAGTGCTTGTTGTGTGTATTGCTCTATATTTTATTGAGGCTTTACACAATCATAGGATACCTCAAGTTTGTGTGCAGTAATCAAATAAGCCCACAGCTATTGCATTTCAAGTTGCAAGCATTAAAAGTCTTTGTCGCTACAATGGTTTTCTGTCAGTTAGATTACAGAAAGTACATGTATGAGATCAGTGCAGATCACAGTCAGAAATTATTGAAGACAAAATGAATGATATGGTGGAAAAATAGCCCAGAATTATTCAATCAAATGCTGTATGATTCCTGCCTTAAATTAAATTGAAATGTTTTAATAAATAAAATCTGCTCACTGCATAAATTCAGTAAGTATTATAACCAATCTCTTTCATTTCTGTTGAGCGTATGAATGCAGTAAACACTGGAAATGCAGAAATCTCTTTAAAAAAGCTTGCATACTAAATTCTGCACTCTCTCAAATGGGCCTTTTCCCTAGACACAAAATATATTTTTAAACTGTATTCTGTTTATCAACATTAATAATCATTATAACAGTATCAGTGGCAAAAAACAAAAAAGAAAAGTGGAAAGCACTCATGCTCGGTGTATGCATTTTTAGATGTAAAAATTGAATGAACTAGCGGGAAAGATGGAAAATAAACTCGCACACTTCAAGTGCACAGGGTAAAAGGGCCTACAGTTGAAGAAATCCCTGTCAGTGTGTTTGCACTAGCTTGCGTTGACATGTTTTCTTGTGTTGCACGGCTTGGCTCAGTGTCCATTCATATTGTTGTTGATCCAGGATGCCAGCAGTGATGCACTGACACCTGCACATGCTCTGCTCTCAAACTGAGTCATTTTAGACACGTTTCGGCACGAGAGAATATATGAAAAATATGATCTGCTCTTTCTTTCTACTCTTACATGCTTTTCCCTGCTTTTTTTTCTGTCTGTCTCACAGGTTATTTGAGGCGTAATTTGTTGTGTCTCACTCTTTTGAGTGGGTTCTTTTAATAGACTGGCGTCTTTTCCCTTCTTATGCACTGCGGCAAAATTGCTGGCACATTTTAGTCATGTCATCAGCGTGGAGCGAGGATTTCTCCCTCTCTCCCAGCAGGATGACATCATCTTGTGTGACATCACAGCAGTGTGTTCTGAGCTGTGTGCGCTTGGGTTAATCTGTCTGACTGCAGTGCAGAATACTTGAGTGAACTAATCCGATTCCCGTTCAAACACATTTCCCACTCCTACTGTCACTTCAACTGTGTCGGCTGTGTTCATGTAAATGATGATATTTGCTTGTAATGTCAGCAAGTTCGAATTGAACATTACTACTTCTGCTTTTGTTTGCTTGGCTCCTTATACAATGTAGTTATTTGAGGAACATCATTATTAATTTATATTGTGTTTATTGACTTCATAAATCTAATTGGTGGCTCCTGTATCTCAGTGTTAAGAGTGCTAACAAACTCCAGCATGATGGAGTCACATGATCACAGGTGATACTATTATGTACTATATACTTTTGAAAGAAATTTCTTATACACTATACACTTTTAAACATTACTGTAACCTTTAAATAAAAATGGCTGTCATGTGAATAAATGTAATCAAAATTTGGGAGTGTCTGCTAATAACGCTTGTGTACTCATTCTTTAAAATCTCAACATCACATGTTTGACACATAAGATCTCTAACAGGAAACCTCTCCTCTTTAATCATTAATTTAATTGCAGTTCTATATTATTTTCCATCATCTATTAAAATCAAATGATTCTGTCCCTTCCAAATGTGTGATGAAGAGAACAGTGATTTAAAAGTGTATGTCTGTGTTTGTTCACATCCTGTTTGTACATAATATTCTTTACCATTTGTTGTGATTCACACAGATGTTGAGTCAGTAAAGACAGTCATCCACTTATTCATGTCCACAAAGCAAGGGAAACACTCTCTTCCTCATTACTTCCTCTGTCGCTCTCTTCAGTAGCCTAGTTATCTCTTCTTTTTTCACTGTTTAAATATTCTCTTTGAGTTATTTTGTGATATTAGTTTATTACATGACTAACTGTCATGGCTAGGGTTGCATCTTAATAAAACATTATGTTTACGCTGAGATTTCTTGTATAAATGTGGCTTTGAATGGGCTGCTGCAGGGAAAAAACACTTGCGGCCCCATCAGCTAATGAAGCCTCATCCTGCAGTGGTTTTAGACTAACAGACCTTAAATAGATTTCATGTTGATTATCCACTTAATCTGTGTGATCTGCCGTAACTGCTGATGGTCTGGTCAAATTTGCAGGCCAGTGATTGAATCCATCAGGTCATGATCTATGACTCCCTTTACAGGAGTAGTTTTACAAGATCAGCTGAAATTTCACTTGTACTCTGTTATTTAAGTCTCCTGAAGTAATTTTTTTCTCTTTGTAAAACACAAAAGGAGTTGATGTGCGAAGAATTTCCAAGTTGCTCTTTTCCACAGTCTTGCGGTTGAATTAGATCTGAGAGCTCAGGTGGTAAGGACGATTTTTAACAATATAATATTTTACGTTTCAGTCTGTTACTTACATGATGTAATTATATGGCTTCAGAAAATTGACTGTGGACCTAGCTTTTGTTTAGTTTGTTCCTTTGGAGCTCAGCAGCCTAAGTTCCCATTGATTTCCAATAAAAGGAAAAGAGCAGTCTGGCCATTCAGCTTAACAACATTTTCAGTTCCTTTCCATGAAATAAAGATGTCCTGAAGCCAAATAAATGATAAAGATTTTCAACTTTAAGAGAAGTATCCCTTTAATAAGTGATCATTCAGGTCTGAATCTCCAACTTGTCTTAAATACTCCAAAAGGTAAGATTTTTCATGAATTTATTGTTGTTTTTATATATATATATTATTCATTACGTGATTTTTGTGATTGTTGCTGCTGATTGGTCTTTTGTTATAATCTCAATTGGCTCATCGGGTTTGTAGCAACTGTTATTGTTTTGTTTTTATCTATTTTGTTTCAATAATACATGCACATTTTTAATGCAAGAGGTTTGTTTTGTTCATTAGGTTTTGCTGTTAGTTGTTAGATGACTGTTTATATTTGTTTTTGGCTGCAGAGCTCCATGTGAGCAGATTCATGCAGGACAGATGGTGTGTGGAGGCAGAAATAGATTCAGACGTCTGTAGGTGTTGAAGCTAGATTTTTTTTATTATTTTTTTTTTTTCCACACAGCTGTCTGGCCCGAAGCGTGAACCTCCTCATGACCCTGCTGTCATTGTCGGACAGAAACGGCTAACAGATCTCTGCTCAGAGGCTCAAGGTTTCCTGCTGTGTGTCTTAGCCTCACAGAGGTTCAGTTCAGTAAACATGAGACTGTGAGGAAATGTTTATTTCAGAGATGCTGTTTTGTGAGGCTTGTTAGGGCCATTTTACAGTGTTCATGGTCTCCAGTTTATTTTCAATGGGAGTGAGGGCAGAGGCAGAACGGAGGCGATACTGAAAGCAGCACTGCTTGCCAAGCTCGTGGAGAAAAATCCTAGTGTTTTTATGCATGAGTGCTAGCGAGATAATCAAATGTGTGTTTTTCAAGGTTGCCCCATGTCACTGACCAATCAGGAGTGATCTTGTTCATAACCAGTAAAATAGCATGTAGCTTGGGTAGCCTGTTTTTTAAAGAAAAAATACCTTTTTGGTTTGTTTATTTTGTTAGTTTTTATTAGCTATCACTTACAATACATTACACTGTAAAAAATCCTTTTAGATTTGCAGTAGAAATGAACAAAAACTGTTATAATGTGATGCCTGTATATTTGACATCTTTCAATAATTTCCACATTTTGCCTTAATGTGCTAGGAATTATCGTAGTAATACTGATTGTACAATCAAAAGCAACACGAGGAATGAAGGTTCGTTGTTAGTGGCTTAAAGGAAAGGACATGACATGCGGCCAGGTATGTTTTCCCATACTAGGAATTTGTGCTCTGCATTTAAGCCATTCAAGTGCACACACACAGCAGTGAGAAGTGAACAACCACACACACACACACCGTGAACACACACCCGGAGCAGTGAAGCACTTATATAGCGTTTATTACAATGCAAATTGTATCAAAGCAGCTTTAAAGTATTAATCAGGGAAATATTGTCGAAATAGTGTGTCTTTCTCATCTGGCCAGATAAAACCAGCAGTTCAAAACTAGGCTCAGCTGAGACTAGGGAAAATTTTGTCATAAGTACTCACCCTCATGTCATTCCAAACCCATAAGTTCATCTTTGGAACATAAATTAAGATATTTTTGATGATATCAGAGACCCGTCTGACCCTCCATAGACAGCAACACAACTGAAATGATCCCAGGTCCTGTGACGTAGTTTCGGCATGAGAGTGAGAAAATAAGGACAAAATTTTTATTTTTGGGTGAACTAACCCTTTAATGTATCGTTAAATGTAATAATTGGTTTTGGCAAGACTTGCTTCTGCAGTTACATTTACAAGCAAGTTTCCTGGAAGTGTGTAGAACACAAAAGGTCACAAGGATGAGTAAATGATGAGAGAAGTGATGAGGTGAACTGTTCTTTTAAGGCTTCCTCTCAGGCGCTACCTCTCACTCACTCTTGTCATGTCAAAGTGACACAATACTGCGGCAGTGTTTTAAATTACACACAACTCTGTTCCATTTATCAACAGGCCTGTAGAAATGAGAAAAGTCAGCCAGGCTTGACGATGCCCGTCTCTACTTCCCATCCATCAATTGTTTAACTGCTTAGGATACTGCTGCTCCTGCCTGACCTTCAGACACTCATTTCAGGTGTGAGCGTATCACGATTTATCTCCACCTGAGCTCTTAAACTACTGCCCTCTCTGACGACACAGCAGCCCTGCTTTACAAAGTCTGATTCATCTGCACTTCTCCTCTCAGTTTTTCTGCTCTGGTCAAAGCCGAAGGTTTTGAGTGTATTAATCATTACCCTTTATTGCCGCTGTCTGTGCCGAGGTGTGTTCGACCTGCTGGAAACATAATCACACCAGATATTGTTTGAATTATTGGTTGTTATTGTAAGGTTGTGCTTTGGTTAGCAATGTGCTTGCTGTGTTGATTCAGCTAAAGTCAATATTGCAGTGAGTCACCACTGTGTAAATCTCATTCACTTCACGCAAAACATAAATGACTTTTAGCAGAATGATAGTATTGATCTAAAACTCTTTACAGACTCTCAATGCAGCTCCCCCGCACCTGCCACATTTAACCCTTTAAACAAAAATGTATTAGGGTTGTGGGAACCAAAAAAGAAGATAATTCAACTTTTGAACCCCACTGATTTTCATTGTATGGCTGACAAAACCTTAAAAAATTATAATTTTTTTTTGTTTCACTGAAGAAAGGTTGTAATGCAAGTTTTTAACGAGCCCTGGTCTCGGATGCCCTGCTTGAAAAATTCTGCCTTTTAAAGACGTTCTTGAAAAATGCATTTTTCAACACTGTTCATCACATTGTCATATATAGATTTTTAAAAATACATATTTTATTTAGCTAATTTTGAATTCACTTTGAAGTAGTTGTATATATTTGAACATCAATTTCTGCTTTTTCCATTATGGTAAGCAGAAGCTGATTGGGTTTAATGTTAAAGAAGAGCCAAAGCCCCTAACTTCCCTCAGAGGCGTGCACAGGGGATGATTCACAACCCTTGTCTTGTTTTATTGTTTAATTGTCCAGCCAGCTGGGACAGGCAGTTATTTGGTGCCCTTAAGAAAAACATGTAGCAGTAGTTTTTGTATCCACGGGAGAGCCTGGGGAGGAAACGCTGGTGTGTTTGGGGTCAGTGCATGTGGTGTAAGGTGTCCTGGGTTGAACAGGCCTCCACAGAACGTGCTTTATGAATTAATGAGCTGTGTTCTTGTGCTGGGGGACAACATTAATCTCAGAGCGAGTGTGTGTGTGTGTGTGTGTGCACGTTAATCAGTTCTGTCTGGGATTGCAAATGCGTGCAAGCAAACGTCACATCTTTGAATATTTCTGTCCAGAGTCAGTGTGTGACGCAAGTATTAAGGTCATCTGGTTTTTTGTCTTGCACAGGTGTAACGGACACCAGCTCTGTGTATTCTAACTAAATGTTTTTAACTATGTCCACGCTGTTCTAATCCGATAGCTTATCTGTTTGAAACATACTTGTAAATTACTATACATGCATATGGTTACATAGAGCCTTCTTGATGCTCCCATGGCTCTCGTCATCAAACCTGTCTTCATCCTGACAGCAGTTTCCATGGTAACTCTGCTCGTCCTCATCGCTACAATGACTCCCATTATTTTCTGACACCCCCTACAACCCTAATCTTCCACTCACACCTGACCGGTATAACTCATTCACAAATCCCAGACAGTGGATTGTACAGATGGCTTTCTTTCACTTCCAGAAGTGATGCAATTACTGGTTTACTAATTAAACACTAATTGAATTTCTCTCTGATATATTTGTGAAGCAAGTGAAAAAAAGCCTGCTTTCTTTTTCCACCTCATCTTTTTCTTTGTTCTTCTCTTGTGAAAGTCTGTGTCAACATGTACTTGAAATTAGAGTCACCTGTATTTTCTAGATCAAGTTTGTATTTAAATGTTTTTATTTTTTTGCATTTATTATTACCGTAATCATTAGTATTATTAAAGTGACTACTATTTTACTGATTCATTTTCAAATTAAATAAATATTGTTATATTGTTACATTGTATTTTTATTACAGTATATTATAGTTCAGTCGTCGTCTTAATAATCTTAATAATAATAATAATAATAATAATAATAATTTGCCAAAGAAATGTCTTTTTTTTTTTTTCTGCAATTTGCATAGTTTGCAACAGGATGCAATAAAAATTAGTGTTCATAATTCTTTAAAAGAACTGAAAGCTCTGTTACACAAAAAGACATTAATTTCCTTATGACAATCCTTGTTTTCGGTCAGTTAAATTTTAGTTTTTACATGTCATAAAAGCTTGATTCCTGTTAAAGTTCAGTACTTCATGTGGTCTGTGAACGCCTCATTGGGAGTCACCATTTCACATATTCATCTGACAGAGGCTGTGAACTTACTTTTGACCTGTACATAATATTATACTGTATATAATGGGATGCTGATCTAGGTTAACCGTTTTCATTTAAAATGAGAAAATGGTTCCCAATTTAGTATATGAATATGTTGACTCAATTATGGATTTATTCGAATATCATTTCAATCGTATAATTAGACGCATTATTTTCCCATTATGAGGGCGCTGGTCCCGACCAATATTTATATCAGGTTGACTGATATGATTGTTCCATGGCATATTCAGTCTTCCTCCAATCTTGAATATTTGGTACTTTTTTTAGGTACATAATTCAAACATTCAGTTTTTTTAGGTCCATAAATATTTGGACAAAGATAACCTAATTGAGTAATCAGCCTTTCCTCTCTTTTTCTGTTAGAAACAGCATACATTTAGCCCTTCCAGACTTGAAGTGACTCACTCCAAACTCTCTGAATTTATTTGCATTTTAACAACCTATTATGTTTCAGTATTCGGTGTCAGACAGGCTGTTCACTTGAGCAGCACTTAAGGTTAGGTTCATCTGTGCTTTCCAGTTATCATATTCATCTGATTTTGCATGCCACATTTATTTTTTTATTTTTGGTAAGACCGACGTCATGCCGCTATCAAGAACCTCACTGAGACATATATGATGTTTTTTCTATCACTCAATCAAAATGAAGTGAATTTTTTGGTTTGGTTTTATATTGAGTTTTATTGTCCCGAATAACATTTTGTAACAGTCATCTGTTTGACTCTGAGTCTGTTTCATTTGCAAGCCCAGATGAAATGTGATGATTTTTTGCTACTGTGTACAGCTGGTGAATTGTCACGCTGTGTCCTAACCAGGCGCAGTGCGACAAGCAATTTCATGTCCACACTGAAAATGTAAACTGAGGTATGGTGTCATATAATCACAGCCAGGCAGAAAATGTTTAATGTACTGTTACATGTGATGGGGAATTTGAACCAGTGAGATTTTACAATGAACACCGCAGGAACAGAAGTCTAGAGAAAATCTAAATCAGACAGGGGAGTATTCATATATGCAATAACTCAGAGGTGAAAAATGCAGTTACTGTGATTAATGTAGTTTAATAATGTGATGCAACAGCCTTGTACCGCAAGCACCGGTGTTCATGTTGGAAAGCAACCGGAATCACAGAATAACAGGAAACAGGAACCAGAATTTGATAACAGGAACCTCCCCAGTGTGTTCAGAGCAACTATACGGCTTGTTTGATCCTCAGCACTTCAGACTTTTTGGTAAACAGATGAAATCTTAATAAAAATAATGTTCATCTTTAATGATTTTTAAGAGACTTTGGGGGGGGGGGGTGTTTTATTAGGAGAACGTCACTTGTGTTTATCTTCAGCTCTTAAGGTACACGCTGATCTCTGCTATCGAAAGTCTAGCTTTCGATAAGAGTCTCTGACAGTAATAAAATTTAGTGAATGAGCTGCTCGTCAGGTTACAGATGCTTATTCAGACTGAATCTGCTCAAGAATCATATTGGTGTATCCCTCCTGATTGCTCTGATAAGGACTTGGCAACACTCTTTAGGCTTTCTGAAATACCTTCTGTACTCACTGTACACTTGTACACAGACCTACGCTGCCCTCTAGTGGCTGGTTACATCACTGCATCAGCACCCGTTCACTGCTTCCAAATTAAGAGACTCCAAGACAATGTGTCTCTCTCAGAGACTCTTAAACTCTGAAGCGCTCAGCCACTTACCACCAGCCCAACCAGACTATTCTCTCCTCATTAGAATCTCATGTTTATTCACCCAGTTAATGAGTCTTGCATACATATTCATAAACACCTTTCACTGATCAAAGAGACTCAAACAATTTTTCAGCACTTCATGTTTGTCAATTAATTCTTAAGCCTCTTCGAGCCCTTTGCCAGCTGATTGGCGTGACCGATGCACATGGCTTCCGCTCACACAGCAGCTGCACGCGCGTCTTTGTTCAGAGCGAGCAGTTCTGTAAATCCAGTGCAACAGGTGGCCACACAAAGAGACGCGACGAGACTCTGTAGCGCTCGCTGCTTAGCAACACACCCAGAACTGAGACTGTTGCAACTTGAGTTCAGATGATTGAGTAGCGACGGTGTCAGGGTGTGTTGTTGGTCTGAAACTGACCACAGGCATCGTTATGTTTTAACTGGCGGGTGAGTTAGGATATTGTGGATGGAAGCTCAGTGTGCTGGTAAAGGGCACATAATAAAAAGTTCTTGTTTTTATTTTTCAGTATGTATCAAATGTTCAAAAGGGGAAATTAATTATTTAGCAAAGACACGTGAATAACCAGTGATCAGCTACAAAAGATTCTATTAAAAATACCGTTTTTCTTTTCTTTTTTTATTTTAAGTTCATTAAAGAGTCCTGAATAAGCAACAGTTTCTGCAAAAATATTAAGCAGCTATTTCCAGCTGAGATGTATGTTTCTTGAGCTCAAAATCAGCACATTAGAATGATTTTTAAATTATTTTATGAAGGATTATGTGATACTGAAAGCGGCTGTAAATTCTGCTTTGCCATCACAGGAATTAATTCCATTTTAAAGTATATAAAAAATGAAAAGCCTTTTTATTTAGATTTTATTTTTTGTAGTAGTTTGTCACAATATTACTGTTTGTACTGTTTTGTGAACAAATAAATGCAGCTTTGATGAGCATAACAGACAGAATTAAAAAAGTAAAATATTACCAAGCCAAAATTTTTATATGTTAGTGTAGCATTATATTAGTTTATAAATGTACTATATTGTTCCCTGTTAAGTAACAGTCAATAATGGTAATTCTTAGAATTTTTAAGCTGTTAAAAGCATTTTCAGACAAGAATATTAACTCAGATTTATAAATGCTGTATAAAAGTGTTTTGTGTTTTCTGTATTGTTACTGTAGTTTCATACCCAATGTAAAAACTAAGGTGAACAAAACTGAACCTGTGCAATTTCATAAAAAAATTGTTATTCCTGACCAATTCAAATTTTATTTGTTAAATCTGCCACCCTTAGTTGTAGGATTCTTCACTTGGGATATGTTTTTATGCATAATGAATTACAGTCCATTCCCAGGAAGGCGAACCTGTGATTTTGGGAATGGCATAATGTGCAAACTCAAATACAAGAACCCAAATAGATAAGCTAAGAAATGCTAAATATCACTAATCGGTGTAGTGACTTCTTTTTTTTTGCTGGAATATGAGGTCATCGCTTTTACTTTCCACCACTGATGACAACAGCACCATTAAAACATTAGCTTCTCTAAATATATCACCATTAAAACCCCTCGACAATTGGAGATGCTAGTTATTTGGAAAGTGGTGAGCAAAAATCAGAGGGCGCATCTCAGCATGGTAAACGACTGGGAAAGAACCATCTAGCACATATAGAAGTGTGGAAACACATCTGTGTCAATACCAAGAAAAGAATTGAGTGACTAAGGTTGACACGTGGTTTTTATCTAAAGTTTCGCCATTTCCTACCCAGGCCCTTCACATAAATACACATCACCGTCAGTCCCTTGCATTTTTCGACATTTCCCCATTTCTAATGACTCAAGAGGTCTGTGTGTGTGAGAGAGAGAGAGCCCTGTGACGAACAGCCCTCGCTGAAGCCTCTGTTCTTAGTGACATGGGTCAAGGTGGAGATGTGGAGGCATATCTTCCGCACCAAGCCACGCATGCAACAGGCAAGTGTACTTGTCCTTCAACCGAGGGCAGAGGGGTAGAGGGCTTTGTTTAGGATGAGAGGTGAGAGCTACAGGAAACATGCTTTATTCTGATGTGGTTAGGAGCGAAGTGTAATCCTCTGTGTTGTGACTTGTGTTGATTTGCACTTAATGTCTTTCTTGTTTAAAATTCGAATAGTTTTTGTTTTGTGGGCACGTCCCTCATTTGTAATCTGTTTCACTTTGACTATTCTGTGACCGAACTTTTTTGGTGAAACAGGAAACGTTTGGTTTATGATGCAGAAAGCTGCAGCCTGTAGCTTTGTGGGTTGTTCAGTATTGCAAACAATATATTTGGTGTTAATTCCTGTATGTTTTCTCTTTCAGTTTTTATATCAATTATTATTGTCCAGTTAAGATGTCTGTCAGAAACCATGAGTCATTGTAGTTCAACTGTATATAATGGAGAGCTTACAGCGATGTGCTCATTACAAACTAATGACAGCGGAAGTGCTATTTTTTTATTTTTTCCCCCCTCTGGGTTTTTTTTTTTTTCGTGGTATTGGTTATTTTGAATCAGAGTAAAAGTAAAGTGACAAGACGAAATAAGGAGTTATATACACTTATAAATTTAACACAGTTCTTTGACAAAGTGCTGTGTGTTAAAGGTCGTCGGTGAATGCCAGAGTGACTGCAGAAAGATTATTAGAGAAGTTTCTCTCTCTTTCTCTCAACCTCAGCTGTAACAGGAAGTTTCAGCTGATAGTTTTTTTTTTGTTTCAACACTAAGCAACTACATTGCATTTTTCACTACAGCAATTAAGGGTTCATGTAAAAAAAATAAAATAAAATGCTGTTATTTATTTGCCATCACGACTGTGCCAGTCACTGTTTTATAGTACAACAAGGTCCATACAAGATGTGACTCACTATATCAAAAGTCTCCTAAAGCAGTGGACCGAAATTTAATCTGGATGTGAAGTTCAATTGTAAATTAATCTTTTTGTTGATTGTCTTCATTTGTAAGTTGCTTTTGGTAAAAGCGTCTGCCAAGTTACTAAATATAAATGTAATTTTTAAAACGACACCAAAAAAAACATTTCACAAGCCAGTTTGCGAATCTGACTGATCTGGTTCTCAAGTTCAACTCACTGGTGTAAGGTGTTTTCTAGTGATGCTCCGATTGATCGGCCACCGATCATGATCGGCCGATATTGACTAAAAATAGCTTGATCGGCGAACCCCA
>JAUCMS010000095.1:22033209-22051808 GCA_032357445.1 Enteromius radiatus | reverse complement strand
ATTCAAACTATATAATTATAAAGATCAATACTTGAACAGATTAGACAGTATGAAAAAAATTCTGGTCATAAAAAAAACACTTTTTGACCTAAAATTTCAGTTCTCCCAGAAGGAAGTGACTGTTAATTTCCAGAAAGAAGGAGAGGCTTTCTGAGCATGTGCAGAGGGAGCATCATTGCTCTAGCTCATTCCTGATAGGAGAAATCAGAAATGTTGCAACTGCTACATTTTGCAACTGTCCCCACTCTCCCCTACTCAAGATCTAAGAAATATCCCTCAGTAAGTTCTATTTGACAACAGAGGTACTCGTTTCTACTCTTACAGATCATTTAGAGCTGCCCTTCCAACTTCATGGTTAAAACCGCCTTTCCCTTGTATATAACTGCGGATTAATGCAAAACTCACAATTAAATGTGATTTCTGAATCTCACCATATTCCATGTTAGTCTCCAATGTCTCATTTGAATCCGTTCTACGAGAGCGACGTCCATGTTTAGAGTTGTTGTGCACGAACATATTATCAGAAATGGCTAGCACAGGACCATCCACACCGACTGTAGTCGACAAAACCACCTATTGGAATTCAAAGAAAGACTTTATACAATTTAAAACCTTTATATATTATGGCATTAAAACCACCAACTAAATTATTAGCATACATATTACTAGAATATTACCCATTTATTAGTACTAAATAAGCACATATTAATGCATTATTCTACATTCCTAATCCTACCCAATACCTAAACTCAACTTCTAACTTATTAACTATTAATAAGCAGCAAAAAAGGAAGTTACTGAGGGAAAAGTCATAGTTAATAGTGACTAAGTGTTCCTTATGCTATAGTGTTACCGAAACATCTGCTGCAGTTTTAAAATTCAAAATTTTATAGATGTTTTTGAATCATTTGCCATCAAAAGCATTACACAAATAAGATCTATTTGGTTTCAACCAAGCATCAATGAATATAACATGATTTCTTCCAATTGCAAAAATAAATAAATAAAATAAATAAAACAAAACACAGAGAAGCTTGTATGACATCTAAAATCCCATATTTAAAAATATATATATTTTTAACCATATACCAATGTGGTTTTACATAGGTGTTGTTTTAAAGTGAAACAAAAGTTCGTAAAAAACCAATGAGAACATAAGTGCTAAAAATAAATAAGGACGGGCAGCAGGGAAATGAAGAGTGAGGGATGAAATGTCAGATAGTGGCTCCAGTAGTGAAAGACAAGTGGGAGGAAGTAAAGCAGGAGGGTCCCCAGTGAGCACTTCCTGGGTCACAGAACCTGACCTTCCCCATCTGGAGCCCATCATTCAAATCCTGACAACTTCCTGAAACACCTTGGCTGATTTCCCGATGATGCTTGCTTCTAACACTATTCTGATCACTCTCTCTCTCTTATGAGATTTTGTATAGAGACACTTTGTCAATCACACTCTCTTTTTATTCAAAACTACATAACATACGATTGGCCCCTGGAGATGTTGTATATGTTATGTATATGTTAGAAATGATAAGAAAAGCTACTACTGCACCTATACTTAATTAGTATGTAGCCTAAGATAAATGTATCGGAGAAGCAAAATTGCATACAAAATTAGAATATTAAGATTTCTCAGCGAATGCATCTTGAATGTAAAAGTGTTTCTTGTTCATGTTTTTGCTTGCTTGTTTTCTGAACTTAATAACATTTGGACATTAAACATCTCAATCTTTAAAAAAAAGAATACATTCAAGAGGTACATTTTCTGACAAATAGTAATGTCTAAAGTAAATTTACTTGCAATATGAATAACTAGATTAATGATGAAAATAATCTGAAAATAAAGATTTTGAATTAGATCTTTTTTTTTTGAGTGTAAAGAAAACAAAGTTAGCAACAGGAATTCAATTAATTGTGAATGGGTTCTATATTAGAGACAACATAACATTTCTGCATTTTGCAAAGGGCATTTATTTACAAATAAATGGTCAATACCTGAAATCTCCTCATGTCTCTGGGATTCCCTGCTGTCTTCAGACAATTTTGATTGCACTTTAGGAAAAACTTCAAGAAAAATCTGTGGGAAACACACAAAGAAACAAACAAAACAAAATGTAAACCACACGTTTTTGTTTTTTGGTGAGTACTACATTTACACCTACATTTAGTCATTTAGCAGATGCTTTTATCCAAAGTGACAAATGAGGACAACGGAAACAATCAAAATCAAGTCTGTGACATATTCTGTCTGTTTAGCTTTGGTTTCATTTTGTGTCTACCTCATCTTCCTTATTTGGTCATGTTCCTTTTCTTATTTAGTTTGATCAGTTAACTAGTCTCCACCTGTGTCTGCTCACCTGTCTTCAGTTCTCCCTAATTGTGTCTGTGTATTTATAGTCTGGTCTGCCCCGTTCAGTTTGTCGGTCCTAAATGTTGTTTAATGTAATGCGTGTTGAAGCTACTGTCTGGAAATTAAAAGCACCTTTTAATCAGAGGAGACTGGGGGTTGGCTGGGTGCTATTTTCATAAACGAGATCTGCGGCAAAGAGTGGGCTGTTTAAAGTTCAGCCACCCTAAAAGCCAGTGCATTAGATAGGGTAAAGTGTTATTGTTTAGGGTCAAATCAAGATGGAAGAGATGTGCTTTTACTCGATTCTTGAAGATGGCTAAGGACTCAGCTGCACGGATTGAGTTGGGCAGGCCATTTAATGTAAAAGTCAGGGAAAGTGATTTTGTGCCTCTTTGGGATGGATGCACCGTTCACTTGCAGAACGCAAGGTTCTAGAGGACACACATAGGTGTGAAGTAATGAATTTAGATAAAGGGGTGCAGAGCCAGCGTTGGTTTTGTAGGCAAACCAGGAATTTTATGCGAGCAGATATTGGGAGCCAGTACAAATTGATGAACAGAAGTGTGACATGCTTTTTTTTCGGCCCATTAAAATGAATCTTGCGGCCATGTTCTGTATTAACTGTAAAGCTTTGAAAGATCTGGCTGGAAGACCTGTCAAGAGAGCACTGCAATAGTCCAGCTTGGACAGAACAAGGAGTTGTATTTCATGTTATGACATCTTCCTGATGTTAAATAAAGCAAATCTGCAGGACTGCGCAGTTTTAGCAATGTGGTCTGAGAAATCCAGCATGTCATCTATCACCACTCCAAGCTTCTGGCTATATATGTAGATGGAGAGGGAGAGACTTCAAATCCCAGAAGTGAACTGTACAGCAACAATGACCTGCTTAGTTTCTCACAAACATCAAATATCAATAGATGTATCTACATACATGCTACACACTGCTGCAAGAAACCATACTATATTAAACATGGGTATGTGTTTTGTGTGCTAAATTATTGACTGCCAAGTACACATACACATACACATTCAAATGACATTTAGAAACCTACGTAAAGACAGTTTATTTTACTATGATACATATTTTGTACAGCATGTTGAGTCCTAAAGCAAAACTAATTCACTCTCTCCATCCACCACCTCACTCACTGTCAACTTTTCATTTTTGTGGAACTAACAAAAGTTGGCTACCTTCGTTTAAAATAATTTTCCAGACAGCAACCACTAGTCCATCCCATAATCAGGATGAATAAACTGAGCTACAGCAACTGAAATGTATTATTTTCCAAAATATCTGAGATCGATCAGGCATGCTTGCAAAATCTGTGCAAATCACTTCAGCAGTTTGCGAGAAGTTACCCCATAAACACTGCACCCAAACCACTATCTGGCAACCCTCTTACAACACACTTCTCATGATTTTGTGTGTTGTGTCATGCCGGACCCATGCTCCACGTATCATTCTTTTCACTTTAACTACATGATAAACTTTTTAGCCCTTAATGAAATCATAGAGCACAGCTGCAAGCAGGCAAATGAAAGCACATCGAAACGCACACATTAACATGCATTAGTCACTCCCCCACTCACTTAGCATGCAAATCTCTAAGCCTCACTGCCTTGCACCTTCTGCCATGTATCCATTCACTGCATCATAATTAGACCTATCTTGCATAATTAATTAGGACTCCTTGAAAACCTTGCAACTTCAGCACAGCACCCCTTCATCTCTGTTTTATCATATGGAAATATATAGTGGGCCACTGATAAATATTTTGAACTAAGATGATTATATATACATTGATTACATACATATATATTTTAGATGGGTACATCAAAAGTTAGTTTTTTCTTTTTTTTAATTAAAAACAACATATATCGATCGTGTTAAAGTGTAAATGATTGATGAGTAACTATATAATATATAACCAAAATTAAATGCAATACACTACAATTCTACACACTGAATTCTGTGCAAACTGAACTAAAATGTGTCAAAAACTTTTTGAAAGGTCGCAAGAACAGCATTTAGTAATGAATTAATTACATTTTTTCCCAATGCAACTTTTAAATGGTACTGCTTAATGGTTTCCACAACAATATAAAAAATAAATAAAATCAATATCATATTAGAATAATTCCGAAAGGTAATGTGACTGGAGTAATTTTTTTGCTTTTATATACACAAATAATATTGTAAAATAAAATAAAATTTAATTTTAAATCGTAATCATATTTACATTTTTAATACAAATATTTTAATATTTACATTTTTTATTACATAAATGCAGGCTTGGTAAGCATAAGAGATGTCTTTCAAAAACAACTGGCATAGTTTTAATAAGCATTACAGTAATTATCATAAAAAATGAATACCTATTAAAGAATAAAATTTTGCATTTTGATTATTTTGAATCTTAATCATCTTGCCATTTCTTTGTGGATTAACTCAAATAAATGTCTTGATGGCTAGAAGCTGGTCAAAACTTTAGTTTTTCTGATATATTTAACACTTGAATAGCAAGTAACATCCATTACTGGACAGACTGTTGACCACAGACTGAAACAAAAGCTGAGAAAGAGACTGTTGATATTCAGAACCATCACTCATCAGTGTTTCCCCTGTCTATCTCACCTCCCTCCCATTCCGTCCTAGAAAAACAAAACAGTGTCATGACATAGAGGGAGAGGGGGAAGGAAAATTAGGAAACCAGATGTGCAGCATCGAAACACTGACACGCTAAAAAGTTTGACCAGCAATACATCAACGACTGTATGCCACATGTTTGTGAGAAAAGCCACTCGTCTGCACAAAGATTGCGATTTATATCACAACAACATCATGTTCAACCCATAACAACATTGTAAGAAGAATGTAACCACGAAGACACAAACTGATGAAGTACCAGAACTACTTACGGCAATTATGCACTGATTTTCACGTTTTTGTGTGTGTATATATATATATATATATATATATATATACACACACACACATACACACACACAAAAACGTATAATAATATAATATAATATATATATATATATATTACTGTTCTGTGTCTGTTGGATTCATCATCAAATAAGCAATCCAAAAAGCAAACAAACAACAAAAAAGGGGGTAAAATCTGGTGTTGAACTGCGTGTTGTAGGTGAGGATTGTTCGGGAGCCTCAGAGGGGTTTTGGGGAGCAGAGGTTAGCTGGGGCTGGTCATAAATACTCTGGGCTCCCAGAATCCCTTGGCAGACTTTGGGGCCAAACTGGTCGAGGGGTTAACAGGGCACGTTCCCAACCTCTGACCCCACAAACAGGGCACACATAGAGGCTCTAAAAATCGATACCTCCATCACCACATACCACACCAGGACCTTTCACATGTGCTTCCACAACTAAGAAAAATAAAAGCAACCAACCAGCACGTTGTGTCTGGACTTTTTTCTGAAAAAAGATTATTTGTTTATATTATCTGCTTTAAAAATTCTGTCAGAACTTTTGTTTTACATTAGCCTATTTAAAATGTCTTTAGTGCATTTTTTTTATATTGAATTTATTATCAGCATGACAATGTAAGTCATAAAAAGTAAAATAATATTAATAATAATAATAATTTCATATTCACTATCATGCGCTTGAGTTGTCACGGGGTTCACAAGCTCTGCAAATCCTGGAAATGCATGTTTTCACAGTGTTGGGTTTCATTTGAAGCAAGGAAATCTGAACTTTTAAACAAGAGTTCACACAATCATCTTTCGAATTTGCTTATGTGATTAGTGACTAGAATCTTAACAATTTTATATTATTTTAACAACATAAGGGTTCTTTTTTTTGTCATTATGGTGTACTATGGTATTTATCTAATGCAGAAAACGAAATTTCTGAAGCCTTCATCTTTGTGAGGAAACAAAGGCAGGGCGATATGCATGAATACAAGAGTGGCAGATAGGAGAAAAGAAGGAAAAGATGTCTGCTTAATTAGCCAGTAATGATAGGATCTGACAAACAACATCTGTTTCCAAATTGGAAGTTTGTTATGTGTGTGTGTGTGTGTGGAGGGGGGGATTGAATGGAGGATGCCAGCACTCACTTTACTAGCGTCTCAAACAGAACAGCTTGGTTTAGTGATGCGGCTTTCAAAAAAAAAACACTCAAGACACTTTAAGTGCCATAAATATGTGAATACTTTTGTAATGCACTATATTTTATCACACATATCTCAGAGAAATATCTTAATTAGCAGCCTTGCCATCCACTCATCTAGAGATATTTTAGCTATAAATACCAGTCTGATAAAATGAACCATTCGCATCATATGCTGTCATGGGTAGATATATAAATGTCAGCCTTTGTGTGTGTGTGTGTGTGTGAGTGCCGGTGCTTGACTGTCTTAAATTTCACTAATGAGTTAATGATGCCCCCTGGTGCTAGCCTGGCCCCTCTGTTTGTTTGTGTGTGTGTCTGCTTGCCAGCAATCTGGAGGAGATCCAGAAGATCTCATCCTCCAAGCTAAAATCTCAATGCCTCAATGTCCCACTTTCTCTGCAGAAATACATTCTGTTTTTGTGTGTGCGTATGCTGCAGGTTTTGGCATATATTCATCAGGACAGATGCCCTGAATTAGTTTGCATCATTGACGTGCATTTGTCAGAGATCAGACAATGTGTGTGCATATGTCTATGTGTGTGTGATGACTCTGTCCAGACTCAGGTCGGGGTTGATAGGGCCATTGACAGCTTCCCAGCAGGCCTGCTGTGAGCCCTGTCAGTCTCTCTACTATTTTCTGCCACCCATTCTCCTTCAACACAGTTCCTCCCTCTCGCTTCCCCCTCACTCCTGTCTGCATGTGTACACATTTGCTATGGATTAGCCACGGACATTATATTTTAACACCATAGGCAGCACGGTACCTCACAGCAGTGACAGAAATCACCTTTCCAATTCATGCCCAATCTATTGTATTCAAAGCAGATGGATTGCAAGCAAAGTTCAGAAACATTAAATCTTAAAATGCAACCATTGTTAAATTTTAACATGTTCTATATTGTATAGCATTTGTTGGGTGTTGTTTCTGCTGCCGAACTAAAAATTCCCTTCAGGATCAGTTAATTGTCTTTCTATTGATCCAGTAGTTTTGCACTCCCGTGGGTTTGATTAGCAAAGCGAGAGGGGACAGATGGTACCATTCCTATTACTGTGATTTTTTTTTTCTCCCTCAAATCAGAGTATTCACTGCTGAGAGAACTAGGCATGCGAATGAAATGTTACGTCAGACCAGTCTTTGAAACAACAACCCCAAGTGTATTAATGATTGTTTTTGAGTCAACATCTAATCACTACTGTCACTACTGCTGTTACTTTTTTATATTATTGATAAATTTAGAATACAAGATTTCATTAATTCAAAGGTAATGTTTGTACAGTATACACATTAGTATTCAGAACTAAAATCCAAAATTACATCCAAATTCTGTGGAGATACTGCATACTGACTAAATTATTTGCTTCTTTTCAGCAATCAACTGAACAACTTTTGGAGACAGTTATGACAAAAGAAAATAAGCATACCAATCCATCAGCCTTAATTATTCTATTGACAAGATTATACCATATTGATTATTTAAGTTGGTTTCCACAAAACCCACCATGGGATTGATCCCCTTTCAACCCTCTCTTTCTTTGCAACAGCTCTTTTTCAACCCCCACCGGACATACACATCCATTTATTGAACCTATTTGGTACTGACTTGCTAAACCTCAAGCTGTTAGCCATACAGCTGTACATATACCAAAGGTTGGATATACCGGCACTTCAAAAACATGTATTATCTTTCTAATTAGTGCTTCTACTTATCCAATTTAGGCGTTTCTTAACACTAAAACAACAACAACAAAAAAAGAAAAGGGCATTTCTACTCACATTTACTTAACTGAAAGGTTAAATCGCTCATACCTTACATCAATTATTTTTACAATTAAATAATAAATATTTCGTTTTTACAAATCATCTGGATGGTTTGGTTACTGATTGGTTTAGTCAGTACACCAACATATGCCAGCCAAAATGTTCCTTATCATCCTTAATGCCCATTTCCATGATACGTCTTAAAAATAGCAGGTTTCATCTACAGGATCAAAGCACACTGCTGATATTGATCAGTCATGGACTGCTGGATTGACTAAATTGGTCTTTAAATCAATTTAATCTGAACAAACACACAAGCACATGATAATGACAAACCATCTAGCATAAATGAAGGTTTCAAATGTGGCAAAATTAGTATGTAATATAGCTAGGCCGTAAACTCTGGCAGCAAGAAGAACCGAGGGGAGATGTGGGGCTTAATGTGACAAAAGCCTCCTTCAGGATCAGCTGAGAGCCATTCTCTCCCCTTCTGCTAATAACTGGATTAGTTGTGGAGGCAGAAAGGGGGTGGAGAGACAGACAGACAGAGCAGCAGGTCCAAACAAAACGGACACAGATTAAAAAAGGAGGGGGATGTAGGTGCTTTGGGATCACAATTCCCACATGCATTGGGAGGTATCCTGATGAGGCTGACTAATTATATCAATATTAGGGAAAAAGGTTGTAGGTGGCAAAAAAAGAGGAAGAAAATGAGAGAGTGAAGGGTAAATAATGTAGAATTTAGTACTGAAAATACTATCTTCTGGAATATTTAATCTAATGAATGTATTTAAAGATTATTTTTCAGCCAAGAGAAAAAGTTAAAAATAACCTATATTCATTATTCCACAATATTCATGATTTTCAAAATTACAGGGAGATCTGTCAATAGCTCTCTAAAACCACTGTTTTATTGAAACTTTGGGTAACTTTGCCATGTTTGGAGAATTAAAAAACAAAAATAGAAAGAACAGACAGGACAGATAGAGGGAGGAGAAAAGAACCAGAGAGAAAACTATAAAAACAGCTGTGGTGCTAAGGAATTCTGGGAAAAACTGAAGACAGTAGTCCATTTTTTTACATTCTTGACTTGAGAAAGACAGCACGGATCCTCAGAGACGCTTTATAAACAATGTTAGCTTGAACAGGATATCAAGCAAGATCTGAGCATAGAGGAAATGGATATTATCCATATCTTTGAAAGATAGCTAGGTTGTGGGAGAAAGAGTCATTCAGTATGTACAAGAGAGTTAACATGGGGCATTTAAGAGCTGTTTTATGTATAAAGCAAGGAGACAAGCCCGATTTTGTTCATTCTCCAAACCCAAATATTACTGATATTCTTTACATACAGATAAACTGGTTTTGTCCCAAAGCGACTTTATTGGGCCTAGTTTTAAAATGCTAGTCTTGGAGAGCTATGTGCCGTTATTTTTCTAATGTCAGTCTTTATTGAAAACTGGGATCTCAAAACTCACAACTCCCATTGAGTTCCCTCAAAATGACTATATCTCCTCCCTTAATCAAATGAAATAGAAGTGAAATATACTGTGGACTGTGTGTACAAATAAATCAATCAAACATGTTCGTGTTTGACTCAAAATGAAAAGGCTGGTAACCGGACTTACCTGTCAATGATGACAGGATCAGATGGTGTCTCATTACGATTGCCGCAGCTTTTTTTCTCACAGCAGCGACTTATGAAAAAGAGAAGATAATGAATGATTAAAACTTGCTCTATAAGACCACTACAATTAAAACAGGCAAGCAATCTGTCACATTGATTGTTAATGATCAAGCTCAATCGCCACTTCTAAAGCATACACACACAAACATGACCCTACACAGAGCAGACAACCCACACACACACACACACACCCCATCAGTGGACCTCCTGTCTGTTCACGGGCACGTCCCTCCCCTACACACACCCCCACTCCTCATGCACCACGCCACCAGCATAACAAAAGTGCCCCCCACCCCTGGCCATCTGCCTATATGCTTTCTCCTTTCCCCCACCCCACAGCCCCCCCATCAGACAGAGTCACTCCCCAGCTGTGTAGCCTGCCCTCTGCACCCCCTTCCCCATCAGCTCTGTTATTAACCAGCTGTGAGCACCCACTCGGGCATCTGCTGGCTACACAATGGGGGCAGAGCCAATTCTGACTCCCCCTCTGCCCTCCCTAATTCTGTCCTCAAGCCTGAGGTCACCGCACACCCCCGTCTCTTCTGTCTCCTGTGACACTTGCTGTTCTCTTAGCCCAGCTACCATGTACTCTTTATAGACATTAACTTGTGCTTATTCTGTATCGAAAATGTGCATTATCAATCATTTTGTTCGTGATTAGCATTTAGCATAGTCTGTGAACATTACTCCAGGCTTGCACTCGCTTTCATCGTTGCTGGGTGAATTTTCATTTAAAAATTCAATAACTTCAAAAGTTAATTTCGTGAAAAAGCCAAAAGATTTCCTAATGAAGGTTTTGTTTGCGGTTGGCAAACAGAAAAAGACAGTTGCTTGGTTTAAAAGTGACTTCGCCTTTAGAGTGAAACTGACTTTAGAAATATATTTTTGGTTGATTGAACCTACAAATTTCCTGAAGATGTATTTATTTTATGTAAATGTCTAGGGATTCAAACGTATAAGCTCCTACTGCTATAATTACCCTTACTTAAGACAAGATTTGAACAATAAAGATATTGTTACTAAATTTTAGTGGATTAATTTGAGGATGTTCTAAGCCGATGTCTTCTGCAGGGGCTGAAATCAATCATAAATCAATGCAACTCAATATTTTGTAGAGTTGTTATGTACATCTATACATTTCCAAAATTTGAGAATCTTCCCTTAATTATGAGGTTGTGGCCTTGTCCTATGATAGCAAGTGATGTTAGCATTACTTATGCTCTAGAAGAACAAGAATATTTCATTTAACAGTTTCTAAAATAACTTTTTTTGACTTTAATAATCTGAGCAACCTTTTCCAACGAACCATTTGCACTTCAGGGTTCAATCATTCATGGTTCTTCAGAAAACCATTCATGGCAATAAATAACCTTAATTTTTAAGAATGTAAGCAGACTGATATAAAGTATGGGTCACTGAAGAGAAATTTGAATTTGCTGCATATTTTCTTAAGTTCAAAAAAAGTTTAAATGCTTAAAAACATTCACTCCTTTTAAATGGCACCTTGCAGATTAATTACTTTATTCTCACCTGCACATGACCTCATGAGTTAGCAGAACACGGCACATTTCTGGATTCTTGTTCTGTCCCTCATATGATATAGGCTAAATCATGAAAAAAATAAATAAATAAAAAGAGGTCATCAATACATTATAGAGCAAAACTAAGTGTTTAGGAGGTTTTTACCTGAGAAAAAGAAGATGATGATTTACCTGTTTAGTGACAGAATCAATGAGACGTGCATAAAGGTCTTGCTCTGTGCGAACACCTGCAAACAAAAACAATCAAACATTGTTGATGCCATACAGAAAGTAAATTTGGAACCGCATTAGATTACTTTGTACGAATAAAACTTTTAAATGCCCATTTTACTCATAATATGATCACATAGTTATAATTTATAACTAAACACTGAATGCTATATGTTGCAAGAGAAAGAATGATTATCTATGTGGACAAGAAGGTATACGTGTGATGAGAAATGTTGAGCATACCATTACTATAGAGGAGCTGGAGTTTGTAGTGAGTGCCATTATTGGTCTTTTCCCCCGTCTGCTCCTTAGAATAACAGCAAGGACAGACATGGAAAGAACAAAGTTTTGATTACACAAAATTGACATTTAATCAAGCATACAGGAGTTCATGAGTAATTATAAATCACGACTATACTAAAGGTTCTGCAATATAGTTTTTAATGACACAGAAGAGTGGTATTACTGTCAAATATTTCATTTGAATCTATGCTTGTTCACTTTAACCATGCAGGTAAATGTTGCACTGCAATTTAAAAAGCAAAAAAAGTTCCATCAAATCCAATAATGTTCAATCATGTGAATCATGTTAAAGAATATACCTTATCCTGCTCAACAAAGTCAACAAACGCTGTCCTTTCCACTTCCACAGGCTGTCCATTGCGATCATAGAGTGCCAGAACAAAATGGAAGAAGTTGGACTTTCTGAGATTTGAGGGAGGCTGCTTTTCAAAGTGAGCACGGGATAAGGCCAATCCACTATAGATACAGGGTTTTGCAGAATAAAAACAGATGATTTATTAATTCATATGATTTATATCATTCATATAACAGACCGTGATATAATACAATATTTATACAATACAATTTTTATAGTCTATATAATTTAGCAATTGTTGTTTTCATAATTTAACACTTGCTCTCAACAAAGTTACATTTTGTAATTATAAATTTTGAAGAAAAAAAATATGACCAAACGTTTGTGTTTGCAGCTATATCTGATATAGCCTATAAGAAGTTTTATATTGTAGCCTATAAGGACACACTAAAAGCACAATATGCAATCTTTAAACACCCAAACTAAGCCAACAAATCAACACTGTAATTGTTCCAATAATAGCCTATGACATTTATCATTAAGAAATTATTCCTGCAGATTTAAAGCCAGTTCACACAGCACAGACAAAGTCCATTGGATCATTGTGGTACCCCTGTCAGATGTTGGTTTTCATTTAAATTACAACAACACTTCACCCACAGCCTTTTTTGTTTAATTATCCATCTTTTCATGTGAGTAACAGCACACAAATACATTAATAAGAGTAAAATTTGGATTGTGAATATAAGATCATCCATTTTTTTCCCAGTCAGTGACTGTCTGTTGGTGCAGTGTAAACATGACTCTTATTTTTATAAGATTCTAAAGACAACAGACAACTTGAACTAGTCTGTTGGAGTCTGTTGGTGTTTTTCTGTGCGGTGTGAATTGGCCTTTCTGCAACAACAGTAATATGGCTGTTTTCCAATGGTTTCTACCTGGGCCGTTAACATCGGTTCATTTATAGAACTTTGAAATCGGGAAATAATAGCCTAAAAAAAAAAAAAAACTCATATAAGGTTATAGCTATGCGTTAAAATTAAGAAACTAGCCTACTTAACGATTCGTCTATTAATAGTTTTATCATCACTACAGTCTATTTTTAATTAGCCTACTTGATTTTGAATTCATCAGAAGAAAACGATTCACTTGTGTAGGGTATAGCCCAAATCCTTTGATACTGGATTAAACATGCTTAATGAAAATTATGATAGACACTTCAAGTAAACAAAAATGAAAAGGAAAGAAGAACAACACAAACAATTGCCGTTCAAGTGACGTGCTCAAGCGTTTTAAGTAATATCATCATGACACAAAACGGGTTTCATTGTATTGTCTTGTTTGCCTCTTTCATTCGGCTCGTGACTCTGTCACCTCAAGCTATTGACAAGAGCACTGAAGGTTGAGCTCCGAAGCTGCTAATCTCCGGTGTCATTTTACGTTCATCGCCACAGAAGAGCCTGACCTGTTGCTAGATATTTTTGCAATGTTACCCAAAAACAAAACATGCTCTTATATAGCCTATATATATATATAAAAATAACAGTAAATATTTGATAACTAATACGATCGTTTAGGCTAATTAGAATTTATGTTCTTTTGGACGGTTAATAGCCTAAGTAACTTTGTCTAGTTTTTTTATGTTGTGTGTTTTTTCTGCTAAGAACTGGACAGTTTATAAAGAAACATTTTCAGTCTTTTGGTGATGTTTTTACATGTAAAGACTTCGACTAGCCTAATTAAAAATTATTTGTGTAGCTATCAGTGCAGAATAGCCTACCTCTGTGCCGCTATGTTTGCATCAATAACGCCGACATTCCGCACCCAAGAACGAACAGGATCCATTTCTTCTTCAAAAGTTCCCACTTTCAACCCACTGATGTTTCTTGTCGGGTGATCTTGACTCCCAAACATTTAAAGCAAAATTGGAACGACAAGGCAACTTATTGTGCAAAAGCACTATAACAAACAGTCGAAATATTCTGGATATCCAGCGAATCACTCAGTAGGCAAGATGTAACGATTTTAACCCAATTGCCGAGATTCTCTGAAAAAGTCCGTGAGGTTCTCCGTGCTGCTTTTTATAAGTTTCTTGGAAACTTGCTATCTTGGCGTAGATTTGTCCTTCTTCGAGACCCATTCAAACCTTATAGTCCGCTCGCTCACCTGTTCTACGGGAGCAACATTCATTTACCAAACAAAGTCTACAAATATGGCTACTGTTACAAATAAAGCCACTCAGGATACGAATTAAAACATCCACAATGTGCTCTCACGATGTTATGTGCTCTGCCAATTACCCTGTAACTGCTAGGGATGCTTATCGTACCCGTTTAAAACCATGAGAACGTGATGATGCTGAGAGAGTCTACTGGGACCCATACTATCTGCCAGAGCTCAAAAAGAGGAGGGGCGATTCCGTATTTGGAATAATGAAAAGTCCCCCTTTTTTCACGTTCTTGCAGTAAATGACTGTTGGAATATTCAAAGAACACGCTTAGCAAATGAATACGGTTTTATTTATTTTATTTTGACGTAGGCTATTTCAGTTTAATTTTCATTAAATGTCTGTTCGTTGGACTAGCCTATTTAAAGACCATAACTTGCCAAATTACAAACAGGACACCTCTTTAAAAACGAAATTAGGATTATAAATGAGAGTAGAAATTAACTGTTAGTGGATTTACAATAATTACATATAGGGTAGGCTACATAATCTTAGAAATAGATGTAGGATTTTAATGCCTATTTGAATTATTTGGATTATTTATTTGAATAAAAAAATAAGTAAATGCATCTATTACAAAGAAAAACGCATATTAAATGAGTCTGAACGGCTGACATCTGCGGGAAGAAAGCAGCAGACGGCCAAAACAATGAGATTTTTCGAAACTTTTTTAGACCATTTCCTCTCTGTAAGAAGAAGCTTTTCCATCTTTTCTTGGTACTGGATGGGGTTATTGTCTGTGCGTGGGGCTCAAATAACTAAACAATGAATGTGAGCCCCCCCACCAAACACACACCACCACCACCCGGCTTATACCAACCATCTGCCAGCACGCCTCGGAGTCAGCTGTTCACCCTATTATGTGACCTGTTGCGGAATCCATACACACACTCTGCTATACTCACTATTTCACTAGCCACACCCCTACTTCATTTGCATTTCATATACTGTTTTATAACCGATAATACGACAATATTTCTAAACTTTGATTTTTCGTAAAGCTGGCGCCCCAACGGAGAGCTGATGTTTTTCCCCGCAATATGATTAACCTGATATCACGAGAAAACGCAGGCCTAGATATTTTACGAGAGTACACATTCTGATTCGTATAAAATTGCAGCCTACGATTTGCTTAACAGAAAGTAGCCTATATGCTATGAGGCTCCATCCATAACCGCACCCCAAGGGGGCAAGCAAAGGGAAACGAATTTGTAGATGCACTGTTTAACGTGAATACGCACACCCATTCACCATACAATTTTCAATATTTCTCAGACTCCATTCATACTTTACCTACATTAAAACACATTAGCCGAGAGTATTTTAGACGCATTATATTTCCTTCTAAGCTTTAAAAGACATGACTTGCAATTTTCCACCTTGCAATAATTTATTATTAGCTGCTTATCGCTTTATCATTATAAAGTTGGAAGGCTATGCCAATTTTTATTTAGCCCACCTATTTCTATATTCAGATGGTGTTCAGAGATAGGCTACTGTATGTTTTTAGAGCAGGTGTTGAGAACAGAACTCCTGCTGGGGGTATTTAATTATTGTTTAATTGAAACTTCTTTTAAGACCAATAAATTAGCCTGCTTTAATAACTGACAGTTCTTCGTAATGTGTTGTCATTTTCGTAAAGAACAGGCTTTTCCTACTAAGAGGAAAACAGAGTGCACGCAAAGTGACTTAGATTAATTCAAATAAACAACATTTTAACGTCTCTGTTGTGGAGGAATAATGTACAAATAAAACTGATATTTTGTATGCTTGTGTTTTCCAAGCACGTAAATGGGCAAAGCTGTCAAATTTCCTGCAATTAAGCTAAGGTGGTGCGATTTGTTAGCAAAAATGCCATGTCTTTCAACATCCAGAGCCTAATCGGAATTAGAGGCTAATCAACAACATCAACAACAGCATAATAATAATAATAACAACAATAAAGTAACCTGTATATAACTAGGAAAAAAAGCAGCAAAGTTATCTAAGTTATATAGTTATATTCAGCCATTCAGCATGTTTTTCTTTAATTCATAGGCACTTAAATAAAAAAATTCAAAAAGTGATTTTTTTAATTTGAGTTTAACCAAAGTCTTTTTAAGACTTTAGTATTTGGTTTAACTATTTTTATTCCATGATTTTAACATATCTAAACATCAAAATATCTTATGTTTTAGAACAGGCAGCCCACAGTAGCTACTTTACATTTTTAAGATAACTCTCTTTTTTCTTTTGCAATAATTGGGAATTTGCATCTTTTAAAAGAATGCTCATTCACACGTATATTTTCTTAGACTAAATCTCTCCAAAGCGTTAAACAACATCATGCACTCTTTTAGCTGGGCAAGTTTTTCTTTTAAGCATTTTTCACATAGGCTACACGTTATTTTTGTTAGTGCTTACGATAGCCTACACGGTTTCAAGGTAGTATCAGAGACATAGGCAATGTTAATGTTTTGTTAATATCTATAGCTAGTACACCCATTTAGCACATTATAAAACGTTTATTTATTTATTTGTGATGGGCTATTCACATGGGATGACACACGTTGGAAATTGAGCCCTGTCGATGCATCATCGTTTCTCGGCCGCCATATGGTTCGGTTCATTAAAGGTAGCACCAAACGTTGAATTGTAGCCTATATTTCGATAAAGTACTACTGTGCCCACAATTTGTAGGCTATTTAAGTTCAAGTAGGACCTAACTCGGAAGATACTGTTTTTTACTGTACCAGAACTGTCACTGGTGCCCTTAAAAATTACGCCGGTAATAACTGCCCTTGTTAAACAGCCACGTGCCCTGCACCCTCCTACCTCCACTAGTTCTTGCGCGTCTACATGTCCAAAAGCCTGCTGTCGGTGATTGAGCGGCGCCTCGTGGTACCATCGCAGAGAGGCAGAAAATCATATCCGAATCCCTGACACTATTCAAGGAACTATCGAAAGCCTCCGCGAGCTTACGTCTGATAAAAATGTTCTTAAAATGCATTCACCACATCGTAAAAAATGTTTCAAGGATTTAGGGGAAGATGTCCCCTAAAAAACAACATAGGCTATTTACTTTAAAATTGTAACACATTTAGATAAAAGTTGATGATACATCAGCCAATGTATTAATAGGGAATGGCTTAGTCGTTGCAGAAACTGGTTGCAGGATATAATAAAATATGCCTATTTAATTGCCAATCTGTTAATCAAAGATATCACCCCAGTAGTTCCAAACCTGTATGAGGTGGGTGAGTAAAATGACAGAATAATCCATCTTTGGATTACCTATTACTTTAATAGCAACACTGTGAAATCATAGTAAATTATTTTACTCAGACACATAGAAAAAAAAGATAATAGAGGGGTCACCTTCCTCCGAGGGCATCTGACCTCATCTTACCCTACACCTATAAATTATAGAGAATGTTTGGAACTTTGCATTGCTTAAGAGTACTTCTCAAAAGAAAAGACTAAGATCTAAAATTGTCTATCTTATGTTTTATGTTATTTGTTATTATTGAAGCACAATAATCATAGTACGAGTCAAATTACTCCAGACCAGTTCCGGGCCAGGAGAAGACAGGTGAACAAGTAATGTCTAAGTCTGGGGAAGTTCCTCAGTAACCAAATCCAATCCACAAATATTAAAAACAGAGTCAGGCAGGCAAGAAAGTCAGACAAGGCACAGACAGATTAATCCAGGGCTTGGCAACGTAAGTCACTCAAGTCTATGACTTCATTCCAGAGTTCACTCCAGTCTGCTCAAGAGTCAGTTCTGGTCTATGAGTTGGCTCCAGTACAGGAGACCACTACAGAGTCCACCCAAGTCCAGAATCAGTGTTTCCAGCGCAGAACCTCCAGACGGGATGACATCTGATTTAGCTCCTCTCTGGGTGGAGGCATCCAGTCCTGAACTCTTTGCCAGTTCTCAGAGTCTCTATTTGTCCTCTCACACCCCAACCCGGTATCACGTCAAGACGTGACATTATCACGTTGGTCCACTTTGAAAAACGTGTAGCTGTTTCAGCGATTAAGCTTATATTTTACTCTCTTCTTTGCGTAAAGACTTCCGGCTTCAGAAGGACTTGAAATGCAACA
>JAUCMS010000095.1:22013329-22033109 GCA_032357445.1 Enteromius radiatus | reverse complement strand
GCCGGGTTGTGCTGATGTCTTTTCCCTCATAGAGCCTAGTTGTCCATCAATTATGATTATTTGTATTCAGCCGCAACGTAGGTGAGAGCGAGCGCGTGCGCCGGCGCAGATGCGGGAACGCGTGTCACGTGTGCTTATACTGCACTGCGTTCATCATAAAATCCTTTTTTTTTTTCTTTTTTTTAAATAATTAGCCTATATTTAGCTTATATATGATATGTATGTTCATGTTTATATTTTTATGTCTATGTATACATTTTTAATAATATAGATTTATTTTTTTTATAATTAGCCTATATTTAGCCTATATATGATATGTATGTTCATGTTTATATTTTTATGTTTATGTATACATTTTTAATAATATAGATTTTTTTTTTTTTTTTGACAAACTGGGATGCTGCCCCCCTCGGAGCTGGTGCCCTACGCAGACTGTACTCTGCGTGTAGGGAGCGGCGGTACTGTTACCCTGTCAAAAACAGCTCTTTTGAAATCACTCTGTTCTGTGTACTTGCCCTTTAAATCTTCACGAGCTCTGCTGACCCGCCCCTCTTTTCCAAGGCACTCTCGATCTTTTTTTAGCCTTATTCATAGTGAAACTTGCTAATTAGCACATTATTAGGAAAGGCAATTTGCAAAGATTCATTAAAAGATATTATACTGAGGCTGGATCATGAATGAGTCGCGGGAACATAAACTCATTTCGGTTGATCAAGGGCGTGTTTCCCTTCAGAACCAAAGCATCTTCAGTCTCTCAGATGTCGGGGGTAAATCCCTACTGCTATGGTTGTGTACACACACACATTTCAGTCCAAACAGCTTGAAAAAGTGCATGTGGCACCGCATGACCCCTTTAAGAACATGTCAGATTTATGAACAGTGGTTACTTTCTTTTGTGCTTAAGAACTGTGTGCACACATTTAATAAACACACATTCTTTACAAATACATTTTGAACCTTTGAGCAAATCTGAAACTTTTCTATGCACTGCTGATAAACAGTTACAACTGGAATGCAGGTTAGCAGAGTCCAATGATGTTTTTTATTCACAGATATAACCATAGAGGTATAATTTAATACTACAGTCAAAAATAGGTTTTCATGTTAATTTAATGGTGTTCCTTTAACATTGGACATTAGGTGCTAAAGACATCCTTGAAGCAGTCTCACTTGCCAGTCAGATGTTGGTCTGAAGCCTCTGCAGGATGAGATCAAGAAGTTCAACACTGTAAGTAGTGTATAGTAAAGTCGGATTTGTTTAGTTGACATTTAAAAAATATTTAAATCTTCTACAGGTGATGGTGCCATTTCTGACTGAACTGGCTGAGAATATTAAGAGCAGATTTCCAAACACAAGCAGTTTGTCTGTCTTTTGTGTGTTCTCTCCCAGACAGATTCTGACCAATTCTGCAGAGTATGGAGATCTTGAGATGAAAAGACTCCAGAAGAGCAGTTCCCTGTTTGATAAGTCTGATATTTTGTTAAAGTGGGACTCAATCTGAGTAGGCCTGGTATCAGTTACAATAACTGCACCGTCACAGTCTTTTGGTTTTTTTTTTGGTTTGGCTTTTTAAAAAAAAGTAGGTAGGATCATGATAACATTTGCAAAGGTAGTCTGATAACAGACAGTGTTCCAGACAGAGATCTGATCTCATCATCATCCAGTCTGTCCAGAATGACATACAGATAGAATAAACTGAGACCGAGCAAATCCAGAAGAACTGTGGTAACATCTCCAAGATGCTTATAGCTACTTCAAAACTATTTGAAAAACTATGTGCAAGTGCACCTATGATAAACTCTGCTTTAAACGCAAAGGATGATCACACCAAATGTTCATTTAATTTAGTAAACAGAAGTTAACTGATAAAGAAAATCTATTTATCACATTATTTTTGATGGCGTTCTCATTTTACAGCATTTCTACAAACTGCAGATATAGGTTTCTTAAAGAATCTTGCAGATGTTGCCACAGTTCTTCTGGATTTAGTCTGTCTCAGTTTGACCTGTTATATTAATGTTGCTATATTAATGTCTGGATGTTCTTACTTAACACTGCTGAGAAAGTGATGCAGTTTATTATAAATATTTTCAATTACTTGACACAATAACAACATAAACTGGGCAAAATTATCAATTGTTCTCAATGCAAATTATGGCAACCAAGCCTCATAAAAAGTCCACAATAAGCTGTTACATTATATTTAGCTTCTTTAATTATGCTATACGCTGATGAATGTCATTTTCGTAGGAATAGGCCTAATTTAATTATTAAACCTATTATAAGTTACTTGTAAGTGTTTGCTACAGCAGTGTGCTTCATTTGGAACAGGTATGCATTTATTTTGACCCAGTTTTAGCACATAGCACTTAAGTATTAAACATTTAAACCTGTTACAGAACACCAGTTTGGATGGCCTTTGTTGTGTATCATTTTAGTCTAGAGGTGTAAGAACATATATGTACCAATAAGAACAGTTTCATTAATGTTATTGAATTTGTATGAGAATATTTTATACTCTTTGAATATTAAAATATTAATATATAAAATATTATATATTAAAATTAGTCATACATGAAACTACAACCGCCAGTAAGTCTTAAGTGATTTTTCAAAACAGTTCATAAAAATACTTGAGCAACACCAGTTGTATGTTATGTCTTAATCTAAAACTGAAGTTTAATAAGTAATAAGAATAATTATAATAATGTTGTTGTGGTGGTGGTGGTTGTTGCTACATCTGAAATGTTGGCTGCACTGCCATCTTGTGCTGTAATAGTAAAATGAACTGGAATCTGAAAATGAAAAACAGTTATTCAGGATCACCTAACATTGTGTACTGATCAGCCTGTCTATGATTATTATTATATTTCCTGTTTTGGTTCTAACAAAATAAGCACATATCCCTTCAATATCTTCCCCTGGATTAAAGGATGTAGCTACATCAGGAACACACACATACAAGCTGACACACAAAACAGAGTATGACTGTAGATTTGACACTCGGATTATGAGAATTTATTATATTTTATTTGAAGATTATTTTGCTGTGGAGATGATTATGATACATAGAGATCAGTGTCCAGTAGGTCAGTGGAAACCTGGGAGGTCTCTGCTATTTTCACCATAATTACTTCGATAGTAATATACTGTTTGGATCTTCAAATCCAAATGTAATCTAAGACCCATAAGCTGATAAAACATGAGCCCTGAGGTTTTTAATTTTTCTTATCTTTCATTTATTGTTTTGTTTTTCTATTTATTGTTTATTCCCAGGTTTTGTTTTTGCTCTGGCGAGGTGGAATTCAGATTTCATTTCTTTATCCTGCTGCTGCAACACTTTTTATATCACATGTCTTATATTTGAATAAAAAACTCAGTGCTTTTGATGTTATGGAAAAAAGATTGATTTGTGTATTAATACATTTGTATAAAACTTAATAGTTATTTTACAAACAAAGAAGATGTTTTGGTTTTTTTATGAAAAAATACAAGTGTAACACCACATGCTTTTTTTTTTAACAAAGATACCTTTAATTTTTTAAAGGTGAGTGTAAATAAATAGATTAACAAGAGAAAAATGTACATAAATGTCAATGCACAGCATGTGAACATCTTAATTAAAAGAGAATACAGTAGAAACTTTTCCAATCACACCCACAGAAAGACATACTCTTCAAAACCCAGATGATGACGGACACGAAAACTACTTATTTTATAGCATTTGGCTGACTGTATAACAATAATAGCAACATCTTCACAATCTTTTTGGACAACCCTAAACTAGATCTTCACATTTGCAGGTTAAAAAAAAAAAAAAGCGAGGAAACATGTTTCATTAACACATATCAACTACCTTAATGACACATAAGTCGGTTCCCCAAAGAGAATATTTTACAATTTTTATATAAGAATAAATAAAGTGTATTAACTACTGTACTAGCAGTCTTCCAGATTGGTGACTACAGCTGCTTTATATATGAGGTCAGAGATATCTCCCAATGAGGTCTGAGGGTAATGTGTCAGAGCTTGTCTCTGCAGTGCTTCCTCCAAACTGGTTTGGTGTGTAGGAATCACTTGGTCCACAGACATGGATGTATATATGGGCTGATTGGCAGTGCAGTAAGATTTCAGCTGATGTCCAGAAAAACCTTCAGGGTGAGCTGAAAAGCAGTTAATCTGCCAGTGACTGCTTGACTGGTTTTGAAATGAATATTGAGCCGACCTGTCTGAGGGGCAGTTGGAGAAAGAGGAAGCTCCAGGTGTTTCAGAGTGTCTGTTCCCCCACTGTAGAACTCCAGGCAGTTCTGGAGAAATGTCTGGCGGGGGTGGCATTGGATGTGGAAGATTTTGAGACCAGGGACTCAGAGCTTGTCTGAGGTTTTGCTGATGGTGACGCAGGCCTCTGTTGGCTTCTGGTCTGTCATTTTGTTCTGGACTGCCAGAATTTGGTTCTGGATTTAAATCAAGGTGGGTCAGTGGAAATGCTGCTACAGGTATAGAGCTCACTTCATTGCCTGGACTTCTCCTAACTGGTGCAGTCAGCTTCTTGCTTTTCATACTGCGAGCTCGTCTGTTTTGGAACCACACCTGCAAAGGAATATTAAAATGTAAAATCAAGACAAATTAATATAATAATAATACACATATTCTTTAGTCTTATTACCTGAATTTTGCTTTCTGGAAGTAGTGTAAGTGCAGCCAGTCGTTCGCGTAGAGTGATGTCTGGATACGGCGTAATCATGAAAGCGCGCTCCAATTCTGACAATTGAGCACGGCTAAAAATCGTCCTCTTTCTTTTTCTTTGCCCCTCGGCGTGGTAAGTTCTTTCGAGTTCAGGAGAACACAACGAATGCTTGGTTGTTGCATCTAAAAGTCAAAGTAAATTGTTCAGAAAAATGTTACTAGAAAACACAAACAATTTCGTCCTGACTGCTGTTTAATAACGGGGGGGGGAAATTCTAAGGTTTTTATTTTTTTTTTGTAAAAGTTCGTATATAAGTTCTTTTTGGATTCGTTTTTAAAATATAAATAGGCGAAAATAAAAAGACGAACGAATGAGAATAAGAAAAATGAGAATACCAAAGTAGACTAGATCAATCCATGCGTATTTAAAGGTTTAAAAGTTACACATTCTCACCTGTAATCTGGACCATGTTTGTGTTGAAGATAAAATCTCTTTCTGTTTCCACGCTTATTTTTTTAACCAAATCGAACGATTGGTCAAAAAATAATGCCATAGTCCTTAATTTGTAAAGCTGTAAAGTTTAGCAATGCGCGCTCTCTCCCGGATCTCTCAGAGATTCCAGTCCTGCCCCAAGTCCAACGCTGATGTGTTTCATAACGCATTTAAACCCACCTACTTTATACTCGTCCCTTTTCACACCCACATGCTCCTATCACCCTTCAAGGTGTCGTCGTTGGCACAACGACAGCTTAAATCAGAGGAGAATAAAAAACCTTTCTACTTTGATCCCCCACCCGCGGTAAAGTAATCCCTCTACATGTCTGGCAACTTCGTATAGCTATCTCCTATAGCTGCCGCGTCGACAGGAAAGCAGAGATTCAGATTCTGTCTGATAGGCGTCCTGCAGCTGTCTATCACAGATCTTTTATCAGGCAAATAACCACACACTTCTTCACCTGTCTCTCGTCAAAGGCTGTGGATGATATTTTCACAGAAAATGATGGTGTTCGGTCAAGTTGTTTCAATAAAATTTCCAGAACAAAATTAATATCTATAAATTTGATATAAGATAAAATTAAATTAAATTAAGTCAAAATAATAATTTAATAATAAATTAATAAAATAATTATGCAACAGCAATATGAAATACATAAATAAATAGTCTATAATAAAAACAGTAAGAGATCAATTTTTTCAAGATGAACAACTAGGCCTATAGCCTTGAATTATTGTGGGAAAAGATTTCTGCTGGGAAAATGTTGTTGTTGTTGTTTTCTTTTTTGTCTGAAGTTTTCGATCATATTCATTAAGAATGAAATTAAAAATGATCAAAAAAGTGCCAAGAATTTATCACAGCAAACTGTGAAGAGCGTCATTTTGATTTTGTGATTTTGATTTGAGTTAAACATTCAGAAATCTTTCTTTCTTTCTATAATACAGTATTTTCTTATTCTTTGGATGCGTTTTTGTAATATCCAGGGACATATTATTATCTAAGGATGATATTACTGCTCGGATTAAGAGCGGTGTAGACTACGACGAATGAACAGTAATCTAAACCAGAGATTACTTCTGTAATCTGTGCGTTTTTGAACTTTGTCGGCATTAGGCTGTTTCACTCTCAGGTCAAAAAAAATCTATCTATCTATCTATCTATCTATCTATCTATCTATCTAATATATATATATATATATATATATAGGCCTGCAACCTATTGGGGAAAAAGATCATTTATTAAGTTCCAAGGCAGACTTCACACACACACAAATCTGACCCCTTCTATTGCCCAATACATGTAGAATACACATAGGCCATTTCAGACGCTTTGATAGCCTATTAAAAGGCTATTAACAACTACAAGTATAGGCTATTAGGCTACTGCTAAGACATGAAACACAGCACTTCAGCCAGCTATGGGGAAAAGGTGCATTTTCCCTGGGATTTATGGAAGGTCTAGTTAAATGTTTTAGGCATATTTAATAATAAAAAAATTAACCTTACCGATAAATGGCGATCCTACTGAAGAACAATATCAGAAAGGACCATGTCAGGACGCAAACTAGGGTCGCGCGCACGAGGACGTCAAATCTGTTCTTTCAGACGAGAAAACAAAAACACAAACAACAAACATGCCGAACACATCAAATCTACTTGTTTTTACGTTTCGTTTAGAACGGAATAATTTGGGAATACTTTATTCATGTTCAGTGGGTATTTTTGGGGGTGTTTGATTAACATTTCAAACATTCAGCATTGCCTTCTGATTAAGCCTATTGCTTCTTTCTTTTCTATAAGGGTATATTGTCTGTTTTATGTATTTTATTATCTCTTTTCTTTTTTTTAAATTAAATCATAAACCTTTTCTGAACTAATAACATAAAAGAAGCGTCAAATAATTTTCATGCCCGCTTTAAACACTATTTTTATTTATTTATTAATTTGTTTGTTTGTTTGTAGTTTATGTGAAATAGGCTATTTATATTCCTTGTCTAGCCTAAAGTTTTTTCAAAGTAAAACATTTACCCCTGCATGCTGCTTAATATGCGGAAAAAAAGAAAGTGAACAAGAATGTTAATATTTTGTGGCACAACTTCAATACATGTTATTTTGTTGCAGTAATTTGTGTAATCATAGAATTTTGACAATTATGATCACATTTGAGAAAACAATTAAACTGTTGGGCGATGAGAAGAACAATTGATTACGGCATTTGCTGGAATATTTGTTTTCCAAGTGACCACACGGAGTCGCTGTGGATATATTGACATGCCTCTCTTTTTCTTATGATCTAATCATAAGGTTTTTTCACGGCGCAATGTTGCCTCTTCTCCCTTTTCTTCGTTATCAGTAGTTGTGCGATTACCTCTAATCAAGTCATTTTAAATCACCATTATTAGGCTATATTAGTACACATAGCACAGTTAAAAATAAAAATTAATAATAAAAGGTGCAAAACCATGACAGCCACACCACCCAATGCAAACGATTTTTATTATTTACGCCAAAATCAACTTACTGATATATATATATATATATATATATATACACTATACCAACATATATGCTTACAAAGAGAGCAACATTAATAAATAAATAAATAATACAAAGCCAAAAGCTAGCGAAAAACATTTATATGAGGCTAACATTAAACATTAAGAAAAAAAATATATATATATATAAAAAAAAATCTAAATATATTTGTCAAGTGTGGAAATAATCTACCAAAGAACTGACAGTACATGATTCTCACCTAAACAAATATATTCATGTAGACTATATACCAAAAGACAACTGAATATAAGAGTATGTGTTGCTATAATGAAAAAAAAATACATGTTTTTATACATATTCAGGTTTCCCACTAATAGGATAACTAGATAGCTTCTAAAAAACATTTTATATATATATATATATATATATATATATGTTCCAAATATTTTGACAAACACCTTCACCAAAAACATGCTCATTTGTCACAGAGCTTTTTTCTTTATATTTATTTTTATTTTTTGTGTGCAAAAAAGTAGCATTTCAGTGAAGTGTAATGTAATGTAACCATTATCTTGTTACCCTACACAAATGTTACGCCTCCACGTAATTACGTCACACACGTCTGGCGGGAGTCACAGCAGCTGCAGCTCTTCAAACACTGTCACGCGTCCATACCAAGAGTATTGCTCTTTTAAAGTTTGTTTCGTTTAAATAATCATTTTATTTGTGGAAATGATTGGACAGAAAAGTATCACCTCATTTTTTTCGCCAAAGTCCAAAAAAAGAAATTCGGACGAGATACTTACATGCCCAGGGGATGCAAGAGATCATGTAAGTAAAATAATCTTTATTCTTGCGCGACTGAATATGCCTATACATTTCGCGGAAGTTGTGAATGAAAGTGGTTGTGTTTTATTTATTTGTTAAACATGTTGTCATTTAGTTAGCAGATATTATTGGCTCTGATCGAAACCTCGCTATTTTATCGTTCCCGCTAAACTTTACACAATACCGGAAGTAGTTTTACGTCACTTGCCTAAACAAACGCTAGTGCAGATTATTTGCACAACTTGCTTCGAAATGAAAACGAAGTCATTAACGTAAATTTCACTTCTCGTTTAGTTATATAAATAATAACTTCACGAATTATGACCGCGAATAACCCACGTGATAAATTAAAGGGTTATCGTATAATTTCCTTTTATTTCACGCTATAAATTGGCATCAAAACTGATGCATTTTGAGAAAATATCATATGACATAATAAATAAGCAATGTTTTCCAACACCGCTTGCCTTAGGTTATTACATGTACAAATGTCCGGTCTTTTTGCCAAGCGAACACGGAGTTCAACTAAATATATTAAAATATTGTCCCAGGAGAAAAAACAAAAGTTGGAGAGCGACGATATTACATCCTCACTGTCCCTGAGTCCTGAGCAACTTGAACGGATATCCAAAAATAAAAAGGCTGCTCTGGAACGGCTCACTGCAAACCAAGCTATACCGTCCATGATTGGAGAGAGCTGGAAGAAAGCTCTCAACGCAGAATTCGGGAAGCCCTACTTTAAATCAGTAAGTGACAAGCACATGAAAAGCTATTTTAATTCTCAACTTTCTAAAATGAGTAATATAGTAGTGTTTCTCTTTTGCAGTTAATGTCATTTGTTGCTGAGGAGAGACAAAAGCACACCATCTATCCACCTGAAAATGAAGTTTTTACCTGGACACAAACATGTGACATAAAAGACGTGAGTTGGGTGTTAAGTTCATGTGTAAGGCTAGTCAATATAATTGGTTGTGACCACAAAGTCACTGGGTCTTAAAATGTATATATTTTTTTGACAAATTACAAATTCCAGCTGGAATCATCAAATGGTCCCCACCTGACCCCCTCAGATTCGTCTGAAAAAAATCTATGTGATGGGTAATATGCCCAATAGATCATATGCAAAATTTCAGATCTCTACTGTGCGTACTTTTTTCACCACAAATAAGTTTGTTTTGGCATCACAGTCTGAGTGACTATGTTCAGACTGAAATATCTCCAGAACTAGTTTTGACAGGTCCATGAAATGTTCTGGGCTAAGAGACTTAGTCCAGAACTACATGAATTACAACTCACAGCGTTGTTACTGAATTTGCACCTGAATGTATAAACATCAAACTTGGTAAATGGTCTGATATGTACCATGTCGTTCACATCTTTTGATATCAGAGTCTTATGGATGTTGAGATATTAAGGTCCAAAAATTGAAAAAACTAATTTACACCTATGTTCAGAGCAATATTTCCCATGAATGACACCAGGTGTGAACAATAATAATATGCCTTTTTTCAATTATTATTGACAAAATATATAAAAAAAAAATTGGGACAGGCCAATTTATGCAGCTTTCATATGATGTATAAATCTCATTAAGATATCTTTGATGAAATCTGAGAGTTTTCTGACAACAAGTATTGTGAAGCTATGAAAATTTGCCCTTTTTGGAGAGTACCATGATGCATTTGCATGCTTTCCACAGAATGCTGATCCACATATGATCAGCGTTGTTCAATTTCAGGAGACGTGAAACGTGTGCATGCTGTCCATTAAACAACGCTGATTACAAACAATTGTTGAATAAATATGTTAACTTAGTGGTTTTTTTTGTATTTATTTTTGATGTCACATGGACTGTTTTACTGATGTCCTTGCTAGATTTCTGGGATTACAAACATTGCATATCTTAACTTATGTTCCGAAGATGAACTATGTCAGGATTCTTTTTTTTTTTTATTTAACCATCCATCTTGGAGATTTGCTGTCTGGGCCTGTGAGCAAGTATAATTCTAAACATTCAGTTCAGTTGTGAAACAAATTTAACTACGAAGCAGCGCTACAGAAGTCAGTGATGTCATTATTTAACTCAGTTCTGGTTTTATTGTCATCTGATAGTGTCAGTGTAGTCAAACTGAAATATTCAGGAATAATTTTACATGATTTTTAGAACAAGAATCATCTCTGCCATAATGTTGATTCTGATACTGCTGGTCAGAAATCACTATCATCTATGACTGCTTCTGCAGGTGGATATGTCTTACCACCAGATACCAATGTTGTTGCTGTTACATTTGAGACACTCTAGAGAGTTGCTTTGAGCAACTTATTTAATGAACCATTAAGTTCAAAACATGCTAAGGTGTTTATTTGCTCTTAAAGGAATAGCTCATCCAAAATTGGATATTACACCATAATCTACTCACCCCGAAGCCATCCTACATACTGTGCCTAGTATTGTCATTTTTGGGTGAACTGTTCCTTTAAAATACTGCACTGTTTTCTAAGAATATAATTATTTTATTCTTGTGATGGTAGGTAAAGGTTGTGATTCTTGGCCAGGATCCTTATCATGGACCTAACCAGGCTCATGGACTTTGTTTCAGTGTGCAGAGACCTGTTCCGCCTCCACCAAGGTATTGCCTTGCAGTCATCAAGTCAAGTCAGGATTTATTTAGTGCTTTTCACAATACACATAACTTCAAAGCAGCTTTACAGACTGCATTACCTTATTGTGATATGTATCAAATACTATTTTCATAGTATAAGTTTGTTCTTTAGTTCAGGGGTGCAAAATTCTAAATTCCTGGAGGGCCACTGCCCACGGTGTTCAATTAGGGTTGAAACTAAATTAAACTAAAAAAAAATTTTTGAGACTACACGCAGTTTTTATTTGTGTGTTTAATTTTTTTTTGAAGGGAAACTCAACAGGAACGGGTCCCTCCTGAATAAAGTTTGGCGCCCCACCTTTAGCAATACGGTCTAAACTCTCTGCTAGCCTTGACTATCGATGTAATTATATTGTTGGGATTTTAACAATTAAGTGTCTTTGAATCCCAAATTTACAGATAAGGTGGATCTAAGTTTAGGCTTTATAAAATCCATCAGGAGTAAGGCTGAATCTAGAATGGCTTGGGGTCCTTAGGATAAAACCTCCAGGTTGAGAAAGGTTCTTAACTGTGGAAGACAGTAGTGATAAATTATATTCTAGCATCTTATGTTTACAGGCCTTAGTCCTGCTATTCAAAATCTATTTTCTTTTAAAAGTCACATCGCATATAAGCACAAGGATGTTACAAATTAATGTAGGGGCTAGATGATTGTTTGTTTTTTGATACAATGATTTTCTGACACAGCTTTTTTTTGCACAGCTTGGTGAACATCTTTAAAGAACTGGCTTCAGACATCCAAGGCTTTGAGCAACCTGGTCACGGAGATCTTACAGAATGGGCAAAGCAAGGTGTGCATCCCCTACTTTCCCTTCTTCATGGAGTAAATGTTAAAGGCAAAGTTCACCCAAAAATTAAAATTGAGTTTTTAATTATTCACCCTCATGACGTTACAAACCTGTAAGACCTTAATTCATCTTAAGAACAGAAACTTAGATATTTTGGATTAAATTCAAGAGCTTTGTAGGCTAATTCTGAAGTTATGTTCTTTATCTTTTTTTTATTGCGTGTAAATGTACTCAGTGGCATTTCTTCATGAATGTATTTCATAGGGGTTCTGTTGCTGAATGCTGTGCTGACTGTGCGTGCACACCAGGCCAACTCTCACAAAGACAAGGGGTGGGAGACCTTCACTGACGCTGTGATACACTGGCTCAGCACTAACATGCAGGGTCTTGTTTTTATTCTCTGGGGCTCTTATGCACAAAAGAAGGGGGCTGCCATTGACAAGGTATGTTGTGTGATTCATTGTTTATAAGTGAAATAATTTTCTGCTTAAATATATGAACGTGTCTCAATAGATCCAATAAGTATTTCAAACAGACATTGTTTTCTGATTGCTAACTTGTAGAAACGTCACCATGTTCTGCAAACAGTCCACCCCTCACCACTATCTGCTCACCGTGGCTTCTTTGGATGTAAACATTTCTCAAAGACCAATGAACTGCTGAAGAAATCCGGAAAGAAGCCCATTGACTGGAAAGCTTTGTGATGGTTTCCAGTTGCGATTGTAGATGGAATGCTGTTTGCCCTGTTTCAAAAGTAGATTATTTTTTGTTCATTTCCTGCAAAAAAAAATCTTTGTTTTGAATACATATTTCTTCTTTTTCAAGATTAGTTTTTGTGGTTTATTTTGCTCTTAAGTTCTCTGTACATTTTGCATCTACCTTTTTGTATTTTCCTTTTAGATGTTATTGATGTTGTTTTAAATGTACAACACTACCAGTTGCTTTTGTGTTTGTTATACCTGTTAACACAATAAACTATTTTTATACATAATGTTATGTGCTCTTTGTTAAAAAGAAAACAGAAAGGTAAACAGAACCTGTCCTATTTAAAAATAGGTTAAGTGTATTACAGAAACATTACCACTAAACAAGTATTTCACCGAAGAACACAGCGTTTTGACTGACTTGCACAGTTGCTGGCCGCATAGTGTTTCCAGAGCTGAATTATTATTGGTGTTTCCCGATGTTAGTGGGTGTGTTCTCGAGACAACCAATCGCGCGCGCTTCTGTCATCGCGACGCAACTACAGCATTGAGTTCACCAAATCCCTTCCAAGTTACGAGCGATAGATAGCATGGTGGCTAATGCTGGGGGCGTGCGGAAAAGTCGCGGCATTTAAACAACTTCTAAAACAATACCACTAAATCCATTAGCAATGGATGAAGGACGTGTCATAATGGGAAGTATCTGAAGCGCTACAAGTCCAACAAAAGTCCAAGCGTGTACTTTTTAATATGGCTACTCAAGAGACAAGGCAATACCGACGGGCCACGATGATTGTAAAGCAAGAGCAAGACGACGACTCTGACGCAGAGGAGTCGACTATTTCGTTTAAGAAACCAGACGGACGCGAGTCACAGATCATCCACAGCGGTCATTTTATGGTGTCTTCTCCTCATACTGAACACCCCCCAAAGAAAGGTTACGACTTCGACACTGTAAATAAACAAACCTGCCAGACGTATCACTTCGGAAAGACTAGCACGTCGCATCTCTCTATTGATGCTTCCCTGACGAAGCTCTTTGAGTGCATGACGCTTGCCTACAGGTGGGTTGGTTGACTAGTAAACAAAAGGTTGATTCACAATCTGTTTAAGTTTCAGTTGGACCACAGAAACCATACCATCATAAAAAAAAGTCCTATACAGGTATTAGCGCGCTGCTAGCTGGGCTGACAGTTTCTAGACAAACTACTACGCATGTAATTTTCTTAGTCATGAGATGTAAACTAATTTGTGATGGTACTACTGGTGATGCGCAGTGAGTTTTAGCAAGCTACAGTTGGTTTGTTTTTGTTAGTAACAATTGGAATAGTATCAACTAAAGTTCTAAGTGAAAAGTGAACAAATAATAACAAAAAGTCATACTCTCTAATCCATCCCATATATATTAGGCTAGAAGCCTGTTTTGTCAGGAAGTGTAAATCATTTCCCCTTCCAATCCTGGCAACCAACTACACAAACACATGTATTTGCAAGTAAAGGTGAAGAGTGACTAGAAATAACGTGACGCACATGTCTTGTTTCGTCTCTGTTAATTTATTAATGCATATTTTTTGTTAATTATTAATAAACTTAAATACTTGAATACCATATAAACAATATAACATGTATATCTATAAAATTTAAGTCACATAGACCACTTTGAAAATATCTTGCCTGAAGAAGCCTGTTTACATAATTATTTTTTCAGTGGGAAATTGAACAAAGTGTGAGTAAATGGTGACAGAATTGTCACTTTTTGTTTGACTTATATTGACACCTAAAAAAAAAATATTTTTACAAAGAGGGATTAAAATTGCATGTTATTTTTTTCAGTTCTACACTGGATAATCTGTTTTTCATATCAGATGTTTACATATAGGCCACAAGATAAAATCTTTTTTTGTTGTTAAAATTAACATTTTCTTTTCAGATCCTGCAAGGTGTATAAATTCTGGCCACAACTGTAAACATGTAGCTTGTTTGGAGTTCACAAAATAGTCCAGTGGCGTGACAAAATTACTATAGAGCTATCATTAAGACTCTAATCATTGTATATTGAAGAAAATTCCTGTATCTATTTAGTAAAGTATCGTTTAAAAGATGAATGAATATAGTTTAAAACTTGAGTATCCATTTTTTATTATTAACCATTTGTGTGTGGTTTTATTTCAAAGCATGTTGGTCTTAATCCAACAACACATTCTTGTTTTCTTTCAGTTATGCGTTCACTGTCATCTATTCAATTTAATGTAATCCATTACATTAAGCAACTATAATTTAAAAAAAGTCATACATTCTGCAGTCATCTCTCTCTCTCTCCTTTTTAGACTTCTGTCTTCATGTTAGAATTTTTCAATTCAGACCCAAATTTCACAATCTTGTGGAAAGTGTGTAATCCTACCTAGTCACTACGTTTACTTAGAGCTTGCTTTTGTGTAGTTTTGAATGAATCAAACTGAAGCTAGTTGCATGGACTGCAATGTCATTTATTGCTTGTATAGTGACATATTTTTTGGCAAAATTCATACTTGTCCGTTGTTTCCTTTATTATTATAATTATTAATAAAACATTTTGAATTATTCAGATTTATATAAAGATATTTATTTTTTTGTGTAGAGTAATTGCATTTTCATGTTCTTTGTTAGTTCATGCAAAGCAGATAGTTCACTGATTTATTGCTCACTGAAGAAATTTACTAGACAAACTACTTTAGCAACATCAGCAGCATAGAAAAGAAATTTTGCTTATGAATGAATTATATGTGCAAAGAGAACAAAACACTGTCCTTGATGATTTGTTCATTTTGACAGCCCGTAATCATATTTATTTTATTTTTCAAGTAATGTCTTTGGTTTTAGAGGAAAACGTTTAATTCTAAAAGATAATGTTAAATTATTCTGTTGCTTTTACATTTTAGTGATGTGTGTGTGTGTGTGTGTGTGTATATGTATATAATAATTTCTTTAAAAAAAAAATTTTATCGAAAGTGGAAGGTTGGTTTCACCAAAATGGAAGAACTTCAAAGGCCTCAAGCTGCTGTGGAGAGACAAGATTCGCCTCAACAATGCTATTTGGAGAGCCTGGTATATACAATGTAAGTCCAGCAATTAAACACACATCCCACTCAGAAATGATAAAACATGAGATTAATTTCCATTTGCAATGCTTCTCTTTCCTGAAGATGTAGAGAAGAGACAGAACCCTGTTTGCCATTTTGTCACTCCTTTGGATGGCAATATGGACTCAGGAGTACATCGACCAACAGAGGTGAGTCTGTTTGGTGTGTCTTGTCTTTTTTTCTTTTCATCCAAAGAACTGAACGTCTACAAACTTACATTCCTGTTTTTTTTTATTCTTGGTCCATGGTTTGGTTTTGTGGGTTATATCACTTTAAAATCACATCTCTTGGTACCTAGGCAATAGCAACAGAAGGAAAGTATTGGAAAAGGAGAATTGAAATTGTCATCAGAGAATATCATAAATGGAGAACATATTTCAAGAAAAGAGTAAGTTTATTTGGTCTCTATGGTAAACTTTAACAGAGCTGTGTAACCAAGTTGTTGTTGTTTTTTTATAAAGTACTGTCAAAATTATATTCATAGTTACAGAAACACAAAGATGAAGACCTGTCCAGCCTTCTCAAGGTAATTTTAAAATGATTTTTTCCCTTCACTATAAAGTTGAAGTATAATTAGTAATTTAGCATGTAAGTGTACATGCATGCTCTTATTTTCTTTTATTTGGTAGACTAACTCTGCTGCTCATTTGCAGTTTGGGATTTATTACAAGAATGCATTGAAGATGTTTGTCATGAGCTGAAAGAGGATGTTAGACACAGCTACCCACGCAAATATTTAATGCTTAGGTTTTGGGACAGGTTTTTATTTTGAAAATAAATCAAGTTTTACTTGATTTGAGTGTACACCGCCTGTGGTTTAACCCAGGGTATAAATGCTGCTTCTCACAGACTCTGCAAGTGCTGCGCTGCAAAAAAATGCTTTCTAGCCTAGATTTTTTTTTTGTCTTGTTTCCAGTCAAAATATCTAAAACTTCTTAAATCAAGAAGGATTTTCTAGACAAGTAAAAATCATTTTCTTGTTTCCAAAAAAAATAATAATCTTGTTTTCTGTTTGAAATGAGATTATTTTGCTTGTTGTAAGCAAAAACTTAAAACTTTTTTGACATTTTTTTGACATGTTTTTTCTGTCTAGAAGTCCTTCTTCTGTTATAATTTTTTTATATTTTGGCCGGAGACAAGACAAAAAAATCTAGGCTAGAAAAGCATTTTTTGCAGTGTGTGAGTTTAATGTGCATTAGGAAACGCACTGCGTGCTATGTTCACATTATTTACGCACACATTAGCATAATTTCCAGCATTCTTGTGCATAGAAGATCACAGCATATGGCCAATATTTTTAAGGATTTAAAGCTTGAGAGTTTGATTGGTAAAAAAGTTTTAGTTGGTTCTAGGTGTGAACACCCTTAAGAAATAGCTATTCCTTTTAGGATTAAAGGAGTGTTTTGTTGTTTGTGTCTGGATGTCTAAGCAGTAAAAATAGGAGACATTTCCATATGAAATAATTTTTTTTTAATAAGTTCAAATTGCAGTGCTTGACAAAATATTCACAATGTATGTTTATTTTTGGGCCAAGTTGCGCAGCTCTATATCATTTTCATTATGGGTTATGAAAGGTTCATGTTTTGGGTTGGGTTGACTTGCATGCAAGGCCAAAAATCACTTTCATTTTCTTATAATATGCATTTATTTTTACCTTATTTGTTTAATGACTCCAAAACATTTCGTTCAGGGATTAATTTTTCCAAACCCATCCGGTGATTTGTCGATTGCATTTAAAGCAGTGTTTATGAGCTTTTAACACTCCAACAGCGCCATCCTAGTGGCAAAGAATGAATTTGCATTTTCACTCAGACAAACACAAAAATCAAGTTTTCTCAGGTGAGCGGGCAATATGCTAATATTTCATGTTGATGTCAGCATGAAAAAGGGCTCATTTTAAAAACAATTTGTTTCAGTGATTCAGATTCGACTCTTTCTTTTGAGAGACGATAACTTTATACACTAAGATGCACTTTCAGATTTAAAAGTTTGCAGAATGTTTTCATCCACTTAGCTATGTTACAAACAGCATGAAAGTAATGTTCAAAAATCCATAATAGGGGCACTTTAAATAAATCTGACTTTCATTTGACTAATAATCAAGAGAACCACAAATGTGTCTGTAATTTTATTAATATTAATGTGAAATCTCTAGGGGTTCACCTGACAAAAGTTTGGATAAAGTGGTTTATATATGGTGCTTTTTCACTGAGTGGTACAACATTTTTTGTGAGCTTTTCCACTGGGTACAGTACCTGGTACCCTGTATTTCTTTCATTACCACCTTGGATGAAGTTATGGAGTTTTTCTCCAACCCTAACCAAACAAGGCCTTCAAGATGCAATTAGGCATATTTTTATCCAGGGGTTTTCAAGGTTGGAGCTGAACTCTGCTGGAGAGTGGCCCTCAAGGATCAACATTCCCCACCCCTGCGGTATCAAAAATGCAGCATGTAAACTCTGCTGATCACTAATTGGCCAAAGAGAATCACCACTACCTGTGTCAATGAACTTAGGCATAGCCAGTGATGAATCGAGCATAACTGTTTGAAAAAGTATGCCTTATTTTAACAAGAAAAAAATGGCTGTTTTGTGGAAGTATAGATAGTAGTCTTGTTGATAGTAAGAGCTTAATGGGGTGACACTGAATGAAAACATTTTTCAGGAATCGCAGCAGAGGTGACACAATTATAACGTCATGTGAATAATCTTGCCTACTCTAAAGCCATACTAAAATGCAGTGGAAATCGAGCCGAGGGGTATCACGCAATGGAAAAGCACTATTAGTTCAGTAAAACGCACCAGTTATAACTTGACTACTAGTGCATATGCTAGTACACATGCCTGATGCTTGCATTTGTCTTTGCATTAACCTTAAGTGTGTCTGTTGACATGGCCTGCTTGTTGCATTTTGACCTCCAAAGGGGGCTCAGGAACAGTTTTCACTCTTTGGGGAAGTGTGTCCAGACACTTGCCGTGTCCTCTTGTACCAGGATGAGGATATCAGTGTGGGAGGCCGTCGTAGGTCCCGCAAGAGTTGTGAATCACCTGTTCCAATGGAGATGGACTCACTCTTCGACATGGACGTGCTCATGTCTGAATTCTCAGACACTCTGTTTTCCACACTGGCCTCTCATCAACCTGTAGCATGGCCCAATCCGAGGGAGATTGGTGAGAAATTACAATCAAAGTTTCTGCCTTGTTAGCATGTTTATTCAAGAGTAAGGTGAACTGACTCTAAGCCTTGCTGTCCTCTTAGCTCATGCAGGTAATGCAGATATGATTCAGCCAGGCCTTATCCCACTCCAGCCCAATCTTGACTTCATGGACACTTTTGAGCCTCTGCAAGGTACAAAGCACATTGGTGACAAAATCAGTGGTTGGGTAACACTTTCTCACAACATGTCTACACCAGATGCAACAAAATACAATAGAACCTATTCTGCTGTTTATAGTGGATGCTGCGTGGCGCAACAAATTCCAGACAGAAAACTAATGCTGCGTTCTATTTGATATATTGACACACAAAATCATAAAATGTTGTTGCGTTATCTCGTCCAATGTAGCTGTTGCAGCGACACAGTGTTGTGTTCACCAATTCTGCATTTATTTAAAAACAAAATACAGTGAAAACAGTAATTTAGTAAAATATTATTATAGTTCTTTTTAAATACATTTTAAAATATAAAGTGATGGCAGAGACAAATCAGCATATTAAAATGATTACAGTGTTGCAATGAAGACTGGAGTAATAATTCTGAATTCAGAAGTATTTTCACCAACAAAAAATGTTTAAGTTGGTAGTTTTATCTTTTGCTGTAAGGTGTCAGTTGGAAATATCAGTTTACAATTTCCAAATATTATTTTTGTCATTAATTGTAATGATGTGAGATTATTGTCTGCACAAGGAGTCTGACAACAGTCAGTGCTCCACAAAGAGATCTGATCTGATCATCATCCAGTCTGTCTGGAATGACATGAAGTAACAGAACAAACTGAG
>JAUCMS010000095.1:21989399-22013229 GCA_032357445.1 Enteromius radiatus | reverse complement strand
TGGAAGGGCGCCTTTTCCCAACAGCAATTTTAAGATCTCTCCACAGGTGTTCAATGGGATTTAGATCTGGACTCATTTTTGGTCACTTAAGAACTCTCCAGCGCTTTGTTGCCATCCATTTCTGGGTGCTTTTTGAAGTATGTTTGGGGTCATTGTCCTGCTGGAAGACCCAACAGCTTGAATGCAAACCCAGATTTCTGACACTGGGCCCTACACTGCGACCCAAAATCCTTTGGTAATCCTCAGATTTCATGATGCCTTGCACACAGTCAAGGCACCCAGCAAAACAACCCCAAAACATCTTTGAACCTCCACCATATTTGACTGTAGGTACTATGTTCTTTTCTTTGTAGGCCTCATTCCGTTTTTGGTAAACAGTAGAATGATGTACTTTACCAAAAAGCTCTATCTTGGTGTCATCTGTCCACATAACATTTTCCCAGAAGGATTTTGGCTTGCTCAAGTACATTTTGGCAAACTCTAGTCTTGCTTTTTTTATGTCTATGTCAGCAGTGGGGTCCTCCTGGGTTTCCTGCCATAGCGTTTCGTTTCATTTAAATGTCGACTGATAGTTCGCGCTGACACTGATGCTCCTTGAGCCTGCGGGACATCTTAAATTTCTTTGGAACTTGTTTGGGGCTGCTTATCCACCATCCGGACTATCCTGCGTTGCAACCTTTCATCAATTTTTCTCTTCCGTCCACGCCCAGGGAGATTAGCTACAGTGTCATGGGTTGCAAACTTCTTGATAATGTTGCGCACTGTGGACAAAGGCAAATCTAGACCTATGGAGATGGACGGAGATTGTTGATATTTTTCTACAATTTTGGTTCTCAAGTCCTCACCAGACAGTTCTCTTCTCCTCTTTCTGTTGTCCATGCTTAGTGTGGCACACACAGACACACAATGCAAAGACTAAGTGAACTTCTCTCCTTTTTATCTGCTTTCAGGTGTGATTTTTATATTGCCCACATGTGTTACTTGCCCCAGGTGAGTGTTTTTTTTTTTTTTCTTTTCACATTTTTGGAGTTTCATGTGACATTGTCAAATTTGCTTTTTTTACTCCCTTTTTTGTTTTGTTCCACTACACACAAAGGGAAAAAAACATGTGTCAATGCAATACATTTCTGTGAGAAATACTGATTTTCTGGAAAAATTTCAGGGGTGCTAACAATTTTGGCCATTACTGTAACTTCTATTAACTAAATCAAATAAATTGTCTGTAATTGATAAATTAAATCTATTTATGGCATTATTTTTGAAATCATCCTCATTTTACAGCATTTTTACACAAGTGTCTAAAACTTTGAACAGTCCAGTTGCTTTGCAGGTAGGTTTTTTTAAGCATCTTGGAGACGTTGCTTTTGGATTTAGTCTGGTTTTGAATTATTGAATCAAACCATTTTGTGGAACATGACGATATCCTAAATTGGTCCAAAATTCAATTGATGTACAACAAATTCACTTAATATGTCACACTGAATTAAACATTTTGTTTTATGCTCTCTCTTTTGTTTTTGTAACTAGATTTGTTTCACGCTCTGCGTCAGCCAGCCTTCCCCTCCACTTCCCCCACCACCCCATCTGTCACTCCCTTAACTAGCAGCAGCTCCCAAACACAGGTAACAGTCCTGTCATTTTGGAAATTTGAAGGGATGAAGTTGTACCCGTTTTGTATGCACTTTCTGTCTTCCTCCACAAATGCACAGTTGCTTCACAATAGTTATAAAACTCACCAACGTGAGTGTAAACCATTAGAATGATTGCATGTTATTATGCAAAACTGAACATATGTTCATGGTATAACCTGACACAAGAAGTTGCACAAATGTCTCCAATTAGCACCATTTTTAAGTGAAAGAAACAAAGGTTTGTTTAAAGAAAGACCAGTTTAATATGATTAAGTACTAGGAGAACTGGCCAATAGGGCTGGGGTTGATGTGTTATGAGCTGGAGTAACTGCTTAGGATAAAGAATTTGTGAATAACTATCTCAAAAACATAGCTAGTAATTTTCCAGGTATTGACACACAGCATTTAAGTGTAAAAAAATTGGTGTAAAGCTAGTATTTTTTTGATATAAATTATACTGAATACTGTTCAATCAAATAAAAAGTACATTAAATTCAACAAGCTAACTGAAAACAAACATTCCTTTATCTACATTTCTGCAAAACTACGAAAGTGTGCCTGTAGATATATTTACTGAAGTGTCCAGCTGAATATTACACTAGTGGTAGTACAACACCAACAACTTTTATTAATGTTCACACAAATTATGAGTGCAGAGATGCATTATAGGTTAATTTTTCACACAATTTCTTGCACACTGCTCTTATAACCTCAAAACACTCTTACAACTTTTGATTTTGGCATCACATAAGCAGCTCAGCAGCATGTGTGACCTTGTAAACTTGCTCAGTAACTCACCTGATAAAGTCCAAATGAGTCACAAAAATGTGCTATAAAGTAAAATGACATGGTTGCTTCAGCCAATATGTTTTTATCTCAATTTTACATTTATTAAAACTATCAGTTATGGTAGGTGGTACAATATTTTCAAACACAAGTTAAATAAGAAATAACCATTGCGTTAATCTATAGCGACACTCACCAGACATTTCATATTAGAACTGCCACTATATAAAAGAGAATGTGAAGCTCATATACAAAATATTCAGAGACCAAAAATATTCCATTTGGTGCAGTTGCTGATATTTATATGGCCAAACAGTAATATAAAATTCTGATGGCTTATAAATCAAAACAGTCTTTATACAAATAAAGCAGACTAGTTAAGTAAAATACATGTAGATATTAGTTATGCAAAATCTTCCAATAATACAGCTCAGTAAAATTATATTTAATTGCTTAGTTTCATAATCAAAGTTGTGTAGTTTTTGTTGTTAGGGAGGAATGTATAATGCAATGATGATTGAGGCATGAATAAATAAATGTTTGGTCCCATTTTATATTACTATGATGTACTTTACATTAATAATTTGCTACACTTATTGTATGCATACATGTTTTTACATTGTAATTAATATTTTTAAAAAACCTTTCTATTTTTCAGTAATTACATTCATAGTTACAATGTTGACTCATCCCTTGTACTTTACCCACCCTTAAACCTACATACACCACTAAACTTGTCCCTAACCATACCCATATCTCACCTCAATAGCAGCAAAAGTGTTTTGCAATATAATATGAACACAATAAGTACATAGTGCTTATTTGTTTTACATACGTAAATAGCAGTTATGGTCACCTAATATAAAGTGGAACGAAACGTTCCTCAAAAGCCTTATCTTATTTGATTTATCCATCAAGTAAACATAATATGAAAGTATCGAAAGCGGCATGTAGTAGATTATTTAAAACAGGTTTTTCATAATTTAGAGGCCTTAAAAATTTGCATATCAAATGCACATTAATGTATCTTCTGCCATAATATTGAATGTATTGCAAATGTTTACTAGACTGTCTGTTGTCTATATTTACTATACTGTCTATATACTTGTGAGATTTAGTATTTGTTTTTCTCAGATAATTATATGGCCACTAGAAAGGCAGGAAGGAGATCTCTCTGTCGAAGTGTGCTGATATTTTTATCTGTTGTTTGTTAGGCTTCTTTGCTGTCGTCCATGCCGCTCTCCACACAGCTTTCCTCTGTGCCACTGGACTACCGCCTCATCTCCTCTGCTCCTTTGCCCAGCCACCTCTCAGTTTCCAGCCAGGACAATGGTAACGCTGTCGGCCCATCCTATCCACAAACCTACATGCCTCTTTTCCAAGAGCAAGTGACCTCCTCCGACCCATCACTCCTGCCACCGCCAGCTCCTCCTCTCCCACCAGCCCCACAACCTCTCCAGTGTGGAGGTGTTTCTGCAGTTACTACAGTCCCCCAGCCCGTCCCAAGCATCCCACCTCAATCCGTAATAACGCACACTGCCCCTTCCACAGTAACTCCCACTGATGCAGCCACTACCTTCAGTCACAGAACAAGCTTTGAGCTGCCCGCTGCACCGTCTCCACAGCCTGCAGCCTCAACTTCCACCTCACTCAACTCACAGCCAGTCAACTTTGCTTTGCCCAAATCCATTCTGCCCCCTGTTTCTAGCAAAAAGGCCAGACACCCACAGAGACCAATTGTTCCGGCCAATCCGCTGCCATCTCCTCAACTCATACTCACAGGTTTGTGACTCTTCTCAAAGCAGATTTTGTAACATGCTCACGTTGCACTGTTAAAAAAAAAAATACACAAAACACAATATGATATGGTAAAAATAAAAGAACTTCACAAAAAGTACAGTAGCAACATTTAAATAAAAATGTTTCAAGTAACTAAAATTAACAAGTATTCTAGTAAACACAGTCCGTAATGGCTTAAGTGAAGTGAGTGTAAACACAAAGAATTCAGATTTTCTGAAATGGCGCTGTGCGATAATAACAGTACCAAAAACTCATCACCAAACATGCATACAGACTTGTACATATGGGTAGTTTTTGGTCCTATTGCTTGCAATTAGTCTATTGCTATATATATATATATATATATAATATAAGATCTTCTGTACTCACGCTCGCCATACGCTTACCCTCATCAAAACCCTATGCATGATCACTTAACTGTCCAGCTCACTGCTAAATTGTCCAAATTTATTCACAGAGCTGTATTACTCAAACTATTGCATATAAAATATCTGGCAATTGATTAGGCTTCGGGGAGTTTTAAACCTCAGCGAGTTTTGCCTGTGGATGGCTCAGAACTGAACCCTTCAGCGTGAAGCCTGCCACCAAATAGAAGTTCAGGACCTCTACAGTATTCTGAATCAAACGGAGTGGTCCTTACTGTACTATGTAGTAATAATAATAATAATTTATTTATCTATGCTTTTAGATTGCACATTTATTCTTGTTTTATTATAGACCGGTCACCCTCCATTAATCATGTTTTAAATTTGTTAGTTAGCGTAGTAGTTTTGTAGTATCAAAAAAACGTAATACTTGCAGTGTTCAAGTAATAAAAGGAAAGTCCCCCCAGCAACCCACTCCCTCATACCCATTTATTTATTTCTTGTTTGCTGATCCAAAAAAAGATCTGTAATATGATCCGAACTGTGAGTTTTGTGATCTGTTGCACCCCTGAATATATGTTCACATCACACCACACGTTGTTTTGCTTTATTCATAGAAATAAGTTGGACAACAGATGCAACAGTTATAAACGAGACAGTGGCAAAGTATTTGGTGTCATGCAAAAAGCAAAAGAATATTTGGCAATTTTTCTGTTTAATATAGCTGCATTGTATCTTTTGCATGTTGTTGTGTCTTATTAAAATTAATGTTTATTTTTTTGGCTTTTTCAATCCACCATTTTCAAGTATTTATGTAAGCTCTAGAGTCACTAGAGGTCATTGACAAATTGTGCAGTAATACTGTTGCCACAAGACAAACTAGATGATCATTTTATAAAGGGGTTAAAAGAGGGTTCTATAGTGTACCTCTTCTGATCTTGAAATATAAAAATATTTCCATGATCTAATAACCGACTAAAAACATTCCACCTAGATGCAAAATGTTCTCATCATAGCATCCCTGTAAATGTACTGACAGCCACTATAAAACGCAGTTAAAATCAAAGCAATTACAGTTTAAGTATTTTTTTTACATGCTGAGGTAAATATTCAGTACAGTAAACCTTAATTTAACAAAACAAGTTGAAACATAAAATCCCAAAAACAACTAAGAAACAGTTATTTTATGAAAAACAATGAAATGTAAGCCATCACAGGGAATGTGTTTAATTTGAAATTTTTCAGACTCTGTGTGTGTGTGTGTGTGTGTGTGTGTGTGTTGTTTCGTATGCATTATGATGCAGTGTGAAAGTAACTTAATCTGTTGGGGTTTTTTGTGTGAGTGAACCAGTACAGAGCACTGTTGCATTAATTAAGCTGCATGTGTCATCCACAAAAATTGCACAAAAGTCTGTTTACATTTATTTCCTTTCAAAGAAAATGAATCTTAATGCTTAATTTAAGATTAATTGTGACTATTTTAACCTGCTTGGCAGTCATTCAGAAATTTCCTCCAGAAAACATGTAGTAAAAATCGACAACATTGTCACTTCTGAAGTTTGTTTTCATCAAATACATCTCCCACCATAACCATTCCCAGGTCCCACCAGTGCTGTCATTGTCACTCCGTCCCCTCTCAACTCTGATGTTGTCCCCACCACTGGTATGGTCATTGCCTCCTCCAGTATTCCTTGTGTAAGCCTTTCGTCCTTCATGTCCTATCCTGTTTGCAATAATTGTTTGTATAAAAGGGTTGTATACAATTTAGACTTGATTTGAGATAAACTTTTAAATTCCAATTCTTAAATTTTTTGAATTGAGGTAGCAAAAAGGATGCTGAATTGTTTTTTTATGAAAATAGGCTTATTTTTCAACTCTCCTATTTAAACAACCGGTGAGTTTTACTGTTTTAAATCCATTCAATCCAGCTCCGGTTCTGGGTGTAGCACTTTTAGCTAAGCTTAGCATGGATCAGTGAATCTAATTAGACCTGTTAGCATCACGCTCAATTTTTTCCTATTTAAAACTTGACCCTTCTATAGTTACATTGTGTACTAAGAATGACGTAAAATGAAAAGTTGCAATTTTCTAGGCTGATATATCTAGGAACTATACTCTGATTTCGCCGTAATAATCAAGGAACTTTGCTGGCATACCATGGTTGCAGCAGACGCAGTGATATTACGCAGTGCCTGAATATTATTAATATCCCCAGCATATTCAGGCGCTGTATAATATCATTGCACATGCTGCAACCATGGTAGGATAGCAAAGTTCCTTGATTATTATGCCCAAATGAGAGTTCCTAGCCATATCAGCCTAGAAAATCGCAATTTTTCATTTTACCACAGTCTTAGTACATGATGTAACTATGTGGGGACACTTAATTTCTATTGATTACTATTATTGATTATATCATCAATTTGATGACAGAGACTTCTCTGCATAAAAAAAAATATATTAAAAAAAGTGATTTGATATAGAAGAGTCAAGTTTTAAATAAAAATTTAAAATTTAATGACTTAAACATGATGGTAACGGTCTAATCAGATTCAGTGATCTATGCTATGCTAAGATAAAATTTATTTTACTGCCAGACCCAGAGATCGACTGCATGGATTCAATAACAGTTAATCTGTTAATTATTTAACTCTAGGGAAGTTTTTATTTTCAAAAAAAGTGGCGTGTTCCTTTTAAGATTTGAATATAAGAAAACAGAGAGGAAATATAATGGCTGTTAGTAATTATATTACATTTTCAGTATAAATTATTTAAACAGCTGTTACAATAAATAATGATTATAGTTAATAATAATAATAATAATAATAATTAATTATATATATATATATATATATTTTTTTTTTTTTTTTAAGTAATATACTGCCGTTCATAAGTTTGAGATCTGTGAGATTTTTTTCTATTTTTTTAATTTGTTAATTATGCTTCACAAGGCTGCATTTATTTGATCAGTAATACGGTCACGACAGAGATATTGTGAAATATTATTACAATTTAAAATAACTGTTTTCTATTTTAACATTTTTTATTCTGGTTATGCAAAGCTGCGTTTTCAGTATCATTACTCCAGTTTTCAGTATGTCACATGATCGTTTATAAGTAAATAAGTAAATCAGGGTGCATGACTATGATGTAAACTAAAGGACATTTGGTTCTTCGTATAAAATAGACCATCTTTTCTTTTTAAATGCCTGTTCAGCGAGCAGTTTCTTGGCAGACACTTTTTTTTTATGTAAATTGTATTTCAGTAAAAATTCTTATGATTCCAATTCAGCATCCCATGAAGTTAAATTGGTTACGTTTCTGATTCATAAATTAAAAGTGAGCCAACTTCTACATTTTGAATTTTGCCCAACCCTGATAAATAATACAGTTTGCCCCAAGCAATGCATAATTACATTGTAAAAATCACACTGCTTTGCAGGGTTCTGCTGGTTTTCATATTCTCCCTCAGACACAGAAGTCACCGCAACTAATCATACCCAAAGAAGAAACTACCACAACTATATCCAGCAACAAGACATCAGTGCAGTCCGCAAGTACAGGTTCGATTCAGCCCAGTCATCTTCAGTTTATGCTAAATTGCTTTGGTTTTCTTTTACTTTTCACTAAATTTAGTATTCTGAGAAAGCTTTTTTCTCTTTTCCTTTAGTACATGACAGTCGAGTCTCAGGTCAAGGTTCACCATTAGGAGCAGAACAGGTACCGAGCCCCCAGTCGCCTCTCAATCCCAGTACAGGCATGGGCAAAAATGAAGCCAGTCAGGTAAGAAGTTCATGATATTACACTCTATTGTGGTTTCCAAATGTAAGTGTTATTATGTAATGTGTTTTCTTTTTATTTATTGCATATAATGATCAGCTGATAATGAATTTATAAAGGCAAATGATATTTGCAGAGAGTAATGAATGGCTGATATAATGCTAGTGTTGTCAAAAACAAAAAAAAAACAACTCAAGTAGTTAGTTACTAGTTACTTTGGATTATATACTGAATATATATGGTCTGCTTTTATTTAGATATATAGATAACATTTATGTAATGTACACAAACTGGGGTTCAGAAGATTTCTAATGTTGTTTTTGTTTTTTTTTACGTATTTTCTTTTTAGTGATTTGAATTTTCATCGGCCAGTCTTCGGTGTCACATAATCTTTCAGAAATCATTCTAATATGATGATTTACTATCAATTATGTTTCTATTCATAGAGAATAGAATCCTGAACCAAATGTCACCGGTTCCAAAACATATTAAGCAGCAAAACTGTTTCAAACAGTGGTAATAAATCCATATATTAGAATGATTTCTGACGGCTTGACTGAATAATTAAAAGAGTCATTTACTGCCATTCTTTTTATTTATTTCAATATTCATTTAAAAAACATTATTGTATTGTACCCATTTAAACCCATTAATCTCATAGCATTATGCAATTCTATTAGCAGTGTAAATGCATTCATGGCTGAAAAGTCTGTAAATATACATAAATTACATAAAATGTTTATATCTAAAGCTTCTTTTGAAGTGTCTATCCAATGTTTTTCTCATTTAATACAATAATGGTTTTAAATGATCTTTTGGGGGGAATTTCTCAGATCAAATTGATGAGCAATTAATTAATTAATTGGCACATAATTTAATAGGATTAAACATTTTAATTGCTTGGCAGTCCTAATTATTAATTCAATATTTTAATGGAATATGAGGTGTACATAAAATTGCTATTATTGAATGAACACGCTAAATATTTCCTCAATTCACATTTGTTTCTTTTTGTCCGTTGACTTGATTTTGGAACTGACAAAAGGGGGAACTAACAACTCTCTTAACTGGCCAGCCGAGCAAGGTTATCACACATTTTTATGTCGAAATATCCAAATATCTTCAAATTTATCAGTCTGTCTCTGTGTGTAATTTTGTCATGTGTTTTGACACAGAGCCGCAGAGTGAACCACATATCTGCTGAGCAGAAGAGGCGATTCACCATAAATGCCTGCTTCAAGACACTGTGCAATCTTGTGCCCACTCTCAGGTCTCAATCAAATGTAAATGTAAATTTATCTTTCTTTTCTTGATTCTTGAAATCACAACATGATTTTTTTCTTGTAGCGGTCTCTGCACAATTGTAATAAGAGAAACTATTTGAAATAATCAAAAGGTACTAATTTACTTTTTTCCAACTACTGGGTTTCCAGATTAGCAATGCTGCAACACTTCAAAAAACTGTCGACTACATTGGCAAACTGCAACTAGAGAGACAACAAATGCAGGAAGAGACCAAGAGACTGCGAGAGGAGATTGAGGAGCTTAATACATCTATAAGGTATGTTTATTGAATTAAAGTAGTCCTTTTTTATTATTTTAAAGTATTACATTCAGAAAAACTGCTGTATCATAGCCAGGATTTACATGTACCTATGTTGGGGAGCTCAAAACAAACATACCTGGTTTCAAACGGGTAACCTCTGTAGATGAACTACTGTATGTTCCCAAAACTATGCCCACTATTTATTGCAGCTTGTGCCAGGAACAGCTTCCTGATACAGGGGTTCCTATCACACGCCATCGCTTTGACCACATGAGGGAGAAGTTTGACGACTATGTGAAGAGCAGAACTCTTCAGAACTGGAGATTCTGGATAGTATCCTTCAGTCTAAAACATTGGTTGTTTTCTGTAGTCACATGGCATATGAATCAGCCATTAGTCAGCAGTTATCCTTTTTTGTCCATTGCACTACATGATCTAAATTATTTTCTTTAATTATTTTTGCTTATACTGATGCTTATTTTCAATTAAGCATTGGCGACCTGCATGTATTTTGACCTTAAAGTACATCAATATGTTGTTTTGAGTCATTAATTAAAAAAGTAACCCAGCCGTGAATATTTAGTATTGTAATTTTAAAATTCTTGTTGTTGTTGTTGTTGTTCTGTATTAATACAATAGAATTATTACTATAGTAATTTTTCATTGGTTTATTCCTCAAGATGTATTAAGGAAATATTGGTATTTAATAATAATATAAGCAATAATACACATTATTACAGCAAAAAAAAAAATAGATAAAAAAAAAATTTGCGCATCCAGTCAGTACCACAGTGAGCTTGCTGTGGCCCACAAAATGCTACCCATGTTTTTCCCCTCCAAACAAATAAGCCTTTTCAAGTTTTGCCCAAGTTAGAGTCTAAGTGTAAACCCTGTTTCAGGTCTTTTCTTTTTTTTGCTCCTCTTCAGGCTCCTGTGTGCTATTGGTCTCCTCCACAGGCCTATTTTCTTTAATGCTTCTTTCTCAGTTTAGCATCATTATTCAGCCTCTGTTTGAGTCCTTTAATGGGACAGTGTCTACCACCACCAACACAGAGCTGTGTGAAACCACCATGCAGTGGCTGGATCGATACTGTGCCCTCCCAGTCCTCAGACCTAGTAAGTTCTTATCTTATTTTAATAAAATGTCTGCAACTGGAATATAAGAGAACCCATTTTAGTAACACTTTATAATAACTAAACACTGTGAATGATTAGTTAAGCGCAAGTGCATCTATAAATGCCTTGTTCTTGAGCATATATATAATTTTTAATAATCGTATTTTCATACTTTATTAATGATCAGTGTATCATTTTTTTAAATGATTATGTTATTTACAAACCAGTTATTTAGGAGTTGTCAGTGTTTAATAAGATTATTTAGAAAGTCTGAGTAAATTATAAAAAAAAAAATTTAAATTTAGACACATGATAATAGTTGCTGAGTGTGTTAATAAATGCTTTATTAACACATGTTCCTGCTGTAATTCATGATTAGGTCAGGTAGTTATAAAGCATTTAGTAGTTGCCAGACGTCTGTTTTTGTGAGCTCATCCAAAGTGAGGACTATTTATACCCTGTAAAGCATTTATAAAGCAGATGTAAAGACTCATTTATCTTCCAAATAGAAAAGTTAAACAAACACAACACAGAAATAATTTTTCAAGATGTAAAAAATCGTACAACTGTACACTTGATAAATAAAAAACAAACCTTCAATTTCAAAAATAGTATTAATTTTGTACAGTTGTGCAGTTGCATGTTTGTTTGCATCTTGAAATGAATAGTTCTGCATCCTTCTGTGTTGTGTTTGTTTATTTGTTCTGTTAGGAAGATAACTGAACCTTTAGATATGCTTATAAAACAAGAACAAGACATTTATAGCTGTGTTTATAAACTGCTTAATAATGACTGTTAATGTTTGAACAGTGACTATTTACCAATGCTTAACTAATGATTCATAGCGTGTAGTTATTATAAAGTGTTACCCACATTTTTCTTTAAAAGTAGCTGAATTCTTAATTAAATATATAGTGTATTACACCTCAGCTGTGCATTATTCTTTTAATAATTCAACGGCCGGAGTTAATTATTCTGCTTATACTATGGTTGACACACCTCAAGACATTGATCAGATAATATATTTCAAGGTATTTGTTTGTTTTTTTTTGTACTTAAACACTATTGTGAGTAGGTTTATTTCTTCTGCACCTCATCCAATGCCTCCAATGTTAATTCCAAAATGTCATTTTAGTCATTTTAGTAACGGAGGCTTGAGCTGTTGAAAGCAGACTAATACATTTAGGAACTAAGTTGTGTGTGTGTTGGTGAAAAAGAGAGAGAGTGCACACTTGTGAATTACCTCCAAGTCTGTGCATCTCTCAGTGTTTGGCAAATCATGAAACCTTAAGTTCTGTTTTTTACTAACACCCTGCGCTTGTGAGAAGTCAACTTGTTTTTAAGTTGATGTTACAGATAATGTCGTCAGAGTAGCGCTAACAACATTAGCGCGTATGTTAATGCATGTGCATTAGAGAGAGCGGGAGAGATAGAGTATGTGCTTTCCATACATAACAAAATGTCATTTTGTGGCAAAAACATGGAAATGATTTGTTGTTTTTATCATATTCATTATTACACTTATTTGTTTGGCCAGTGTCATTGTGGGATTTAGTTATTTTGCTCTTAAATAACAGAAATCATTTGGCGAACTTATGGTTATGCCTGGAGCTACGTGTGCATTTCCCTTAAAATAATCAGTGTTGCCAACTATTTCCAATGAAAAGTAGCTAAAGCCTGCCCGAAAAGTAGCGAAATGTTGCCATGCACTAATTTGCATATCAGTGACGTCATCACGTAGTATCTGACAAGCGTAAGCCCGTCATGTCTCTACTCTCTGAGGTGCGGTGTATTATTGTATTAAAACATTACATCCAGATGCACAATAAATGGGTTCTTATTAACATATTAATGACATGATGACGTCATTGCATAATCACAACTCAAAACTACATCTTTATGTAGTATTCCAAACAATTTATGTTATCTCAAATTCCATCTGAGCAAAATCATTATTTGAAATATGTCAATTTAGGTTTGTATGAAAAATATAGTTGACTACTTGTAAAAGTAATACAAACATTTTTTGATAAACAGTTTTTAATAACACTGATAATGAACGGTGACATTCTTTAACTTGTGAAATCTGTGAAAGTGACAACAATTATAACAATTATAGTGGAATTTATTGCTACTTAAATTACCAACAATTATACATGTTAACAAATATCAGTAAATTAGCAGTTATGAAAAACAATTTGAGCTAGCAATTTAACTTGAATGTGATATGTGTGTGTTGAAAATTGCTAAAAGTAGCTAAATGAATGTTAAAAAATTGCTAAATTTGTTGCTAGGTGCTATTTGAAAAAAAGGTTGCTAGGGTAGTATGAAACGTTGCTAAATCTAAGTTGGCAACACTGAAAATAATTGCTCACCTTAGTACATTTGTTAGCCAATCAGATTCATGCATTCAACGGCCCTGTAGTATAATTATAATTGAAATAATAATTAATATTTGGCATTTATAAATTGTCACTAATTTGAATGGAACACCAATTTTCATTTTTTTGCCAAACATAATGTTAAGGGAGAACTTAGTCTGTCAATGCTCTCCAAAGCACAAACGTTTATTATTCTGACATGCCTGTTTGAAATGTTCTATTGTGGTTTGTTTATTATGATGTAGTGTATGTGTATAATGTGACGTGTGTGTGTGTTTCCGTATTATCCAGTGGTACTCAGGACATTACGACAGCTCTGTACCAGCACCTCCATCTTGACCGATCCCTCACTTTTGTCTGAGGAAGCTAAAAAGGCTGCTCTCAACCCCAAAAAACATTCTTCAGGTTCATAATTTTACCACTCAATGTGATTTTAGTTTTTATTTACCAGAGCGTGTCAGTCTTCAGGGAGCGCTGACGGCAACCCTTGGGGTGAAATCTTTGCTTGGTTTTTGCTCAATTTCATTCCACTGAGAATGGTGGAAATGCAAGAAAACTGCTTGATTGTTTGATTGAAATCTGTTCATAAAAGTGTTTTGGGCATGCAATGGAGATCTCAACGAACATGGTCAAACTCTTTTTGTATGTTTCTTTTATGTACAGGCACATGAAGTGGTCAGTTAGCATTTATCTAAATGGGAGTCTTGAAAAGAACAAGCCTCCTTTTCAACATTTGAAAATTGATTTATTTTAAAATGACAAACCAAAGGCAATCTCTCTTGTTTACACGCAGCCTCTAGAGAGCCATAGAGCTGATATGTCTGTTTCACAGACTCCAATATGTTTCACTGGAGCTGTTGCCTTTAGACTTGTGGATTTTACCTCTCAGGGTGGTTTTGTTTTTTTCCCCCCATGTGTCTTCCACATTAGTACTCTTATTTAGAATATTTATAACCATCAGTTTATCCAAATTTACAGCACCACTTAACAATTACCAGGATCAAGAGTGGCTTTTTCAAGTGCATGGACATGTAAAATTATGAGTTAAAATAAGTTACAAATAGAACTAAAGCCACACACATTTATATTCTGATGATAAGGCACAATTGTTGTGCCTTGAATCAAGTAGAGCTATAGAAGAAACAAGCCCAGTGATTTGTACACCTGTATAGGTTTTTTTCCTGCTATAGGCTATTAATTTAGACGTATATAATGATAAAAAAAAAAAAAAAAAAAAAAAAAAAAAAAAACATTTATTAGGCCTTTCAACAATTTTTTTTCCCTTGGAGAATGTCTTCCTGTTAGCCACCCGAATATTACAGTTCACCTTAAATGGCCACAGGTCTGAAATGCAAAAACATACATATATTGTTACATATGAAAATGTATTTTTCACGGTGTGCTTTGAATGTTGATTTGCTCTGTTTTGTTTCTGCAAAAACTGAATGAACCTTTCCATCTCTGGGCTGTTCCCAGTAATAAATGATTTTGCATCCATTCATATGTGAAGCATTTGACTAAATAATGTTTGTAAGAGAAGCTGGATATATTGCATGAGCAAACCAGGTCAAGATTATATTTAATCTGTTTACCTTCCAATATTTTTGGAAAAGTATTAGCGTACTATGGAGGTTTCTTACTTTTGTTTGTGATTAATTCATAGAAACTTTGTGCAAAACAGTGTTCTTGCCTTACCCCATGCTGTTATAGTAAGCATACAGTAATTTAAATTCAAAGTAGTCATGTTTGATTTGGTTGGGATGTTACTGTACAATATGTTTTGGTGTGTGTGTGTAAATCTAGAAAAAAATGCTCTGATAGCTAATACAATGCAAGAAAAAAAAATACTCAAGATGAGGGGGCGGTTATGCTTGTCTAGTAAACGACTTTCTGACAATGCAACTTAATGCTTATTCATTTAAACTGTGATGTTTTCTGTTTTACAATGTTTGTATCCACCTCTTTCCTAGACATTTTACTGTTTAAAATTAGAAGAACCCTTTCCGGTCTGGGGAAGTTCTACTTAAAATGTTTTTTTTAGATAATTTCAAGTCATCAGGTTGTGCTACAGATAAACCTTTATGCATCAGTTTGACTGAAAGAGCTGTAAATTTACCATGATATTCTATTTTCAGAAGTCAGGAGAATGTTATGTTTGGTATTTTAATGTGACATGATATAAGAAGAATGTCCCTGGAAGAAATAATTTCACGCTGCCATGTTCTTTTCCTCTTGATTTTTCTTTGTTTGTATTCTGTTGGAACAGTATGAAAAAAGACATTCTGTGCATTTGTGGTCTGCTTTCTCATTTTAATTTTCAGTATATCTCATTAATGGAAGTGTGTGTGTATATATATATACATTATATTAATTTAAACAAAAAGGGCTCACCTGGAATATCACTTGGTCCAAGCTGCATCTCACTTCCCTGCTGAAAAAAAACAATAGAAACTTTCACAGAAATTCTGATGGTTTCCACAGTCATATCTCACAGCAATATGTACATATTTTACAAGGTGGCTGATTCATATAACCTCACTCATACACATTCATGCAATTTTTACTAAACCGTACGTACAAGTTGCCAATTCGTATGAATTTGTACGAATGGCCTACACCTAACCCCGTCACATGGGGTTTAGACAAATCATACAAAATTGTATGAGTGAGGTCATACAAATTTGTACGATTTAGCCATCTCGTAAAATATGTACAAATTGGTCATGAGATAATGTTTGTTTCCACTACAAATACCATTACAATCATTACAGACCATCAACTTTTAACCACTAAACCATTAAAAGTTGATTCCCTGTAGTGTTGGGAAATGTTCCATTAGGATTTAGTTGTTTTAACAAGCCACCAATGAAAGGCAACCAATTTGAGCACAGACCAACAGGCACAATTACATTTTCTCTTAAAACAGGTAAAATCATTACAAACCCTTACCAGAGTCAGGTGCACCTGTACTCACTGTAGAAAAAAATTGAAAATTACACACCTGTGATTTATAGTGCATGATGTAGATATGACGTAGATAAGTTTTGAGATTATATGGGCTATGTCAGTGTGCGTAATGGCTCCACATCAAAAAGAATTACCAAAGGAAATGAAAAATCAAGATTGTGAGAATTTACAATGACATAACAAAATACAGGAATACATCAGTGGGCAACTAAAAAAGCATTTATCACAGGGCTTATCAGTGAATAGCAGTGTTTCTATGACAGCTTTTGAGGCACAGAAGGGAAAGATTTAAAACTGATTTGAACTAAAGAACATGAAAAGAAGCCTGATGAATAGGTTAGTATGACTTGTGTGCACACCGCTCCTTTCTCATTATTTTTGTTCCACATTTGCGTTTTATCATCTTTGATCATCACGTAACATCTCCAATCGAAAGATATTTAACAATGTCTATTTTAGGGTGTAAGAATGTAACTTCACACTCTCACTTTCACGCTAACGTCTTGTTCTTTAATGACTGTAAAACTGTTAGCTGAAGGTCTTAGGAAATACCTTTTTCCGGAAATACTGAAACCTTATTTGCTTAACACTGTTAAAACACACTATATAACTTACTGAATAAAAGAGCTTATGAAAGTGACGTCAGTGGCTAAACACTTTTTTTTTGCCCAAAGAAAACAAAAATAGCATCATTATCACAATAACTGTGTACTCGTTCCACTAGGCGTAAACAACCGCAAATTACGTAGATGTGCGTCTTTCCCCCGGAAGTAAACAAGGCTGATTATGCCAAATATGTTAAAGCTTGCGTATGCGTTCCTTTGTGTAGTATGGCATAGTGAGTATAGCAGTTAGCAACCAAAGTTGGGGTTTTCTGTTAATCTGTTTCTAAGTGACCCCAATAACATGATGTTAAACGTCATTTTAATGTTAAATATTTTAAAATGTTCTAAACAATTTAGGTACCAACATAGCTTTTTAAGGGTTGTAGTGTTTAAAGCAGGGGTTAGTTTAAAAAAGTGTAATCCTGTAATGACAATGATTGCAATAGGCTACTTTCAAGATATATTAACAATAAAATTGAGAATAACTTTAAATAACTATTAGCCAAAAACATCACAGTACTATAATATAAAGAGTGAACTGATTATGGGAAGCAATTCATTCTATCAGCGGCAACTTCACACTTTCCCGAGCCCAGGGTTAATAACCGGGAGCCCGCCGAACCCTGAGTCCTCTCCTCGGACAGCACACCAAACCATCTTTGTCTCTTTGATTAATTAGCAGTAAGAAAGAACTCGTGAAATGCTCTTTGTATTCTGTATTCTTTGTATTCTGTCAGTTGTTTTGAACATCACGCACAAATTGAGCAAACCTGAATATAAAAACAAATTAATTGTACTTGTTTTTGAGTCTGTTAAATATGTTGGTGAATGTTTGTGTGATAGTACCTGCCTACATACATACATACTGTACATATAAAGTGTTTATATATATATATATATAGAATTTCTTATTAAGATACAGATATATTTACCTTTTGATAAATCGGAAATTGCCTGATTTACCTGAAAATACATTTGTCTGGAGTGCATGATAGCAAAAAAATAAATTTATTGGTGGCATATATATCCAAATAACACATATATGAACAATATTCAAATGAAAATTTTGCTGGTGAACCAGTAGCATACATATATATTAGTATTTAAAGTGAACAAACGTATATTATTATTTTAAATGGGCTCACTCAAATATTTGAATGAGAATTATGGAGTGTTTAGCAGTAACATCATTCCAGTGGTTTAACAATCCAGTGTTTGAAAAGCACAAGTAGGCTTCTCAGCTTTTCTACATTCTTATAAGTTTTCTTACGGCCTTGCAAGGCTGCCTCACATGTTGTAAAATTTCCTCTACACTTTGTCTTTTTTAGATCATCAACGTGCTGTATTATATTTTTCAGCTTCTTGTGAAGCTTTGTGTCAAGATCGTCTAGATGAGCTGCCTCCTGCAAATAAGAGATGAATGTAGAGACGAGACTGCAGTTGAGGCGTTCATTCGTCTTTGCCTCCTTAATGCATCCGACTGAGTGGGACCCTGTGTGATTCCTCAGGACAAAAGCAGCTTCCTTTTCCTTCAAAAAGAAGCAACCAGTTACTTTTTAGAGCTTTGTTCTCCCCCAAAACATGCCTAACACAATCATAATAAAATAAACTGTTGAGAATACCAAAGAATAGTTATGTTTTGGGCCATTTGCTGGCTCATGACTGGTAATATTTCTTCCATATGTCTTAGATAATGTTCTTAATCAACCCACTATATAGGTGACTGCTCAACTAGCACAAAAGATGTAATGTTTATACAGTAGTTTAAAAACTTTTTTAAAAACCCACCAGATATGTTAACGCATCTTCACCCAACGTTGCCATATTTTGAATAGCTACAATATGTGCAGACTGATTGGTGTGTAGCAAAGACAGCAGCAGGAGTAAACCTACAAATACAAGAGAAACAATTCATTAAAAGTCCTAAAATAAGACAAAAACAGAACAACATCTTAAAGATAGGTGTGTGGTTTGATCTAAAAAATAAAAGTATCATTAACTGTTCTGTTTTGTAGAAAAGTTGAGAGATACATGAATTTTCTTAAAGAAAAAATCTTGTAATACTTTCTCCATCCTTAAAAACGAAGTCTAAATTAGAAAGCAGACTTACCAGTGGTGCAAAGCTGTATTCTGTATGCCATGGTGAGACACTTTGTTGATGTGTAAAGATGCGTTTAGCCATATATAAGCTCATCATTATCTAATAATCTATAGGGGATTTCGTATTGACATAGTCACATGCTGAAAGATGCTAAAAGTGCTTTTATAGGCAAACAAAATGACATTAAAATAATGCTAGAAACATCAAACAACATTAGATTTGATAGTTCATTATGTACACATAATATACACATACATGGTTTCATTAGTTAACATGAACTAAGAATAAACAACACTTCTAGCATTTATTAATCTTATTTTTGCTTATGTTTATGCTAATTTCAGCAGTTAGTAATGCATTATTAAAAACCCAAGTTGTGTTTGTTAACATTAGTTAATTGAATTGTGAGCTAACATGAACTAATGATTGTATTTTTTATTAACTGATGTTAACAGATACGAATAAATACTGCAATAAATGTGTTGTTCATTGTTTGTTCATGTTAGTTAATACATTAACTAAGGTTAATAAATAGCCTAGTTTCCATCCAGTTTTTACATTGTTTTGTTATCGACAGAGTATTTGCGTAAAATTTGCGTTTCCATACATGATTTCAGCTATTGAGCAAATCATATGCAAACAGTCTGTTCTTAATCCATTTGATAAAAACACTTAGACTGTTATTAAATTATATTGGCCTACATAAAAATAATAAAGGTTTAATGAGTTTTCATGTTTTTGTAATTTGTTATAAACTATTTTGATACTCTAGCATCAAGTAATATGTTATTCGTAAGCAGGTGCAGTTGTATAATTGTTTTATTTTTGTTTTAACTTTATTAGACCGTATTGGAAATAGGAATGTTTATTTCGGTTATTTTATTTCTCCTAGCTGACAACCGACGGTCGTTAAGCCATAGCTATTAACCAACAAGACCCATTATTTTCCATGTTTCCAGGAATTCATTTCATACGTGTCAAAAGCAGCATAAACATCAGATCAGAACATGAGGATTCACATCAAATAACGCAGAGCTTGTGCGAACAGAGAAAAACATAGGTTAACGATAACGAAAAAAAGGCCCATATGCCAAATACATATTTTTGGTAGGCTAAATAAATAATAAATTAATAAAACGAAAGAAATAAAACAGCAACAAGTCTATATGCAGAATTTCATATCATTTTTGTGATGCTCTTTTGAAAGCGGCAACCAAAAATGTAAAAAAGCATAACTGTATTATTGTGAAAGTACACAAATAAAACAAATATTTCGAATAATATCTTATTCTTGAACGAGTGTAGTAAGCTGTTTCCACTTTTAAAAGTGGGGGAAAAAAACAAGTGATCCTGCCGGCGCCGCACGCAGTAACGAATTAAACCAGTACTAACTCCACAACTATGATATCCAGAACAAAATTAGGCCTAATACATTTTAACTTTCAAAGTTTCAAAGAAACATCAAATTAAGATATTTATGTTTGAGGGGTAACTCATCTTTTTACCATTTCAGATGCAATAATATGAATATGATTTAATGCGCTTGAGGTGCTTTGACATGACATGAGCAACACCACCAACAGGCTAATTCTGTCATGTGACACTACATTTATTTGCGTTAATGCTCGATAAAAGGTGTTTCCAAACTATTTTTTGCGACATTTGAAGTATCGATATAATAATCGAATTTACATATTTTATCTTGGATGGAAACCTGGCTATTGACACGTAGCCTAATTGTAAAGTGTTGCCACATACCACAATTACACTTTTTGGAATGGTACAGTTTACTTTAGACAGAATACACAAAAACAAAAAAGTAATTGCACATGCAATATTGAGTAAATATATTCATACAAATATTTAGTGTATACAATTTTATTTATTATAATTATAATTACATGAAAACTCAGTTATATGGCTGTTAATTTAAACTTTTCAAAAATGTTTTTCATTTTAAACAAATGCCTCTCTGAGCATATATGGGTTTAGAAAAGGGAGAGGAATTTTATCCGAATGTTTTGGGTTGCATCGAAAGCTAACTCAGTATTGCGCATTACTTACAGTAACAGGAATCAAATATCCATAAATCAAATATTTACCTACAGCCACATGTTCTTCACCATCCTACCTCTGCTCCCTCTAACGAATTTATATCTCTTGAAGCCTGCATTCGGTGATTGAGGGAAGAATCGTGGTACCATCGCAGACAGGCACAAAATCAAATTCCAGAATATTAACATGTTTGGGAGGAGTCAGGAGGAAATACACTGAAGGAGGATCTCCTCCCTTATTAACAACTAGGCTATGGACAGACAAGACGATGTAAGGGAATACGGAGGGATTTCAGTGATGCAAGCTGGTGAGGCCATGCTGACAAACACAATTACTGCAGCTGTGCTCGGAGTAGAGCAAGAATCATCAACAAAAATCCATATGCATGGCCTATAAGACATTTGTGGGTGTCTCTTTCTGGGAAAACATTCCCAGCTGTCCAATTTGTTTTTTTCAACTTGACATTGTCTTGTGAACCCCAGTTTAAAAATACCTGCTTTAAGCCTTTCTATTAGGCTTGTAGGTGATATCAAGTTTGATGTCCATGTGACACAGTTTTGCGACGACAGGAGAAGAATTTTTTGAAAATGTTCTTATACATCATATACATAAAATGATATGATCACTCAATTTTAGCTTCACTTCAAAGCGTCGTCAATTAATAACTATGCACAGCTGGATTTAACTTGCATGTAAGAAATATATATATTATATATTCAATGTAAACAAAAATGCAAAAATTTAGATTTTTTTTTTACATACAAGGATCAATCAATTGTTTACAACAATCTTATGGTTTTGGAACAACATGAGGGTGAGTAATTAATGACAAAATGAAAAAAACCCTTTAACTATATTTATATAGTTTTAGTTTCAGGCTTTTGACTCTCACACTATATAGCCTACAAAAAGTATGCTTGTCGCTTCATGAAATTTTAATTGAACCACTGATGGAAAGACAGACTTTTCTGACAATGTCTTTCATACTTTTCCAGACCTTGACAGTATTTACTAGGCAGTCAGTGGGACAATCTCAAACCTAATCCAAAATATCTTAAATTTCAAACCCTTTTATGGGTTTGGAAGGACACTGGGGTAAGTGATTAATGACAAAATTCTCATTTTGGGGTGGAGTATCCCTTTACCTATTCCATGTGTAATGTATTATGGAGAGAATAAATTACTTGAAGCTATGTGAATTTTTTAATACACAATGTATTAGTTGTATAGTAAAAAACTGTAAAAAATGGTCACTTTAAGAATATTAACAATGCTAAATAATATGTTATAGCCTATAATATCATATATTAAAGGGAACACATTGCACATTGTTTGTTTCATGAATCAGAGGGTACTTTATTCTAAGTAAAGTGGTTTTGATCCTCCAAATTGGTAAATGGCACATGACACAAGATCTTTGTTAATAGGTCAGTGCAAACATTTGTAAGTGGAATTTTAAAAGTAGAAACCTTGATGACGTAACAGTTTGTGATTCAGAGCACCCTCGGTGAAAGACCTAAAGAACGTAATAGATGCAATAAGAACGCTCTTATCCTGATATCTCTTATCATCTTGTTTATTGCACACGTCGAGTATAATTGCAAAATGGGGCAAAATCCAAACTTTGTTGATGTATATTTTGAATAATGAAATCATCCAGAAGAATACAAGTCAAGTCTTATCTCATCTGGGTGGTTTTAATTAGTAAGATTTTATATGCTTTGAGCTTTCTAAAGATGACCTTTCTAGGGATTTTCTTTCATGCCGTGGAATTATTTAGCCTCTATAATTTTAATTCTCGTCAAAACTGGTACCCTGTATTGAAATGTTTCCACACTTGCAGCGATAAGTTTATTGTGCTTTTTCAAAGGAATAGTTCACCCTAACATTTTTATTCTGTCATCATTTATTCACCCTCAAGTTGTTCCAAATCTGTATGAATTTCTTTGTACTGCCGAACACAAACAAAAAAAAAAAGAGAGAAAAAAAAAGTATGTAACCAGGCTGTTTTTGGTCACTATTGACTTCAATAGTACTAAAAACTACTATGGAAGTCAATGATGACCCAAAATAGCCAGGTTACAAACGTTTTTCTAAATATCTTCCTTTGTGTTTGGCAGAAAAAAAAAATTCATAGAGACATGGAACAACTTGCTGAGTAAATGATGACACATTTTTTGTGTAAACTATTCCTTTAAGGGTAGTCTATTGCAACAGTACAAAGAACTATCACTATGACATCTTTGCATCATTGCTGGTTGCATTCATATATATATAATTGCACATAATGGGGATTTCCCTCCTAATCTAGATCTGACTTGGGGAAGACCTTCATGATAACTGTCGTAGAGTGGAGAATTTCGCAAAATCTTTGCTGACTCCGAGTAGATTTCCAAATGATGATTCACTTTTTCATCAAGCTGTATCAGGTAAAATTTATAACCTAAAAAAGATCATGCTCAGTATGCTGTCTAAATGGAATTTATAATGTTTTAAAATATTTAATTACTGGTTTAAACAGGGTGATATGAGATTTCTTTCTTTTTTTTTTTTCTTTTTGAAAATACTATAAATAAATCACACTTTAACCATAGACTAAAGCTGTTATTATGGTTTTTTATTTATATATATATATATATATATATATATATATATATTAGTGCTGGGCAATGATTAATCGCGATTAATCGCATCCAA
>JAUCMS010000095.1:21973904-21984218 GCA_032357445.1 Enteromius radiatus | reverse complement strand
CTCAATTTATTCCCCCTAAATGTTCTTTACCTGGCCTTTAACGGGGTCTTATGATGTTTCTAAAAATAACATTATTTTGTGTATTTGGTGTAATGCGCCAAGGTGCAGAAAAACCACATTATTTTCCACATACTGCACATTTTTGTTTCTCCTCTAAGCCCTGTCTCCTGAAACAGGTCGATTTGTACAAAGCTTAATAATAGTTCTGCTTGATTTACGTAAAAATGTGGACGGTATTATGGAAATATGCCCCCAAAGTGAGGGTGTGTTTAAACAAGCCGTTGGGGGGTTATGGGGGCCTTATATTTAAAGTCTTAAATTTACCTTTAGCAAACCTGCAGAAATTCTGCAAAAAAATAAACTACTGAAGTCAAGATCCCCCTTCCCCCAATTTTATGGACTTATTACATGTGTAACATTTTCATAATTAAATTTTTTAATACTAAAGTTACAAATTTTACTTTTAATTTTTGTCTAGATGTTATTTATAAACTAAATGTACATGTTCTAAAGAAGACACAGTACCCCTGAAAAAGCGTAACTTTAAAAAATCAAATGCCTCAGCAAAGGCTTGTAATATAAATCCTCCAGTGTCCTTCCAACAATAGGTCATTTGTATCTTTTTGTCTTTTAGGAGACAAGAAGCACAAACGAAGCCACAGCAGAAGCAAAGAGGTAACTAATTTTAGTCCATTGATGTCATGTAGACCTAAATTAAACTGGTCACATCATCAGTAGTTTTACAGCTGGCATTTCTAGTTTTAGTCCGGGGTAAGTATGCAGCTTAGACAGAAGGAATGAAATGCCAGACTGAGAAGAAAAGCACTGAGATGTAATCACAAGTGCATGTAATCTTAAGTTTTATTAATATTGATTACAGATGGAGAGAAATGTCTTTTTGGGAGGTTTTTTAACGTCCTGTATTTTAGATCATATGATAACATTTCTATAATAAATTATACTCAGCGTGCTAATGCACGAAGAGACACTCTGAACAGAAGACGCTGCTGACAGATAGCAAAATTATATGCCTACTACCTGAACAGGTAACTATCAGTCATTTAAATTTATTTGCCTTTTTTGTCTCATAACCCCAGTTACTGCCTTTTTAGTAGACACCAGCAGAATTGCAATAAAAAAAAATTAGTGGCCCTTCTCAATGTGAATGCATGCAGATTGGCACAGTATATAAATAGTTTTTTCAACAGTTAAGTTGCGCACACTAAGGCTATTTTTCATATATGTTTGGTCATAATTGGATTGGAGGTCATAAGGGCATTTTACGCTGTAAACTTGAGTTTTCAATTTTTTTATTTATTTTTTTTTGGTGGAGAGAACAGGTGACGAAATGGGCTCGTTCACATGAATCATGCCACTCTGTTGTGTATGACAGCACACAATTTGTATTGATATTATAATATTTAATGTATTTTTTAAACCTTTTCGGCCCTATAAAGCCTAAACACAGTGATGTGATTTTTTTTTTCTTCTTTTTTTTTGTGAAAAGCTACATTAACTTCCACTCAAAATCTCTAATTTTTGGTTTATGTAGTTTAGCTTGTACTTGCGTGCCTCAAAGAATGCAATTTAAACGGTAACAGACAAAGGAAATTTTCACTCAACACAAGCATCATCGTTTGTTACCACTGCAACCTTTAGCGTTATTTATTTTTTTAAATAGCTTATTGTATTCGTAAAAATGTGCCTGTACACACAGGAGCTGGCAAAATTTCAAGTTTTCTTGTATTATGTAAAATGCCCTTTTAAGTCAACATGAAACCAAATGCGGTTTTGCAGTTAGAAATCTGTAGAGGTTTGGAAATTAAGGTTTCGTTTACACTAGTGCGTTTTCATTTTAAAACACTGTTTTATGCTTGATTTTATTGTTTACATGGTCGTCAAGGATATGCAGAGAGAATGTGGGCAGCCATGCCATCATTTTCCAAAGTCTCCTTTTTGCTCAGTTTACACTGCAACGCAACCTCCGCATTTTCATACTAAATGGGGGACCAGCATTTTCAAAATTCTCAGTTTTCAAGGGTGGAAAATGCCAGAGTAGTGAAGTGATGGGTGTAAACGATAGGTGTAACCATAGCAAAAGTTATGTTTTAAAACAGAAATTATTTAGTGTAAACGTGGCCTTGGAATGTTATATTTTATATTTCTACCTAATAGAAACCAAGATGATGGCTCTGTCAAATTTGTTCAATGGCATCTTTACAAATCCATCGCAAAAAAGCAAAAATTAGTGTTTTGATGATTTCTTTAAAATGTCAACTGCTAAGATAAACATTTGAACCAAGGAGTCAAGTAGAGTAAGACCAGTTGTGTGTAATTAAATGGGGTTAATTTTGATTTCATGTTGACTTTTTTTATGTTTGTGTAGGAGAAAAATAGTGCAAACAAAGAAAAGAAAATGCCAGTGTGAAATCTGTCTACATTTCTTGCAAAAAAGATCATCCATTCTTTTTTCTTGGTACTGAACTGTGCTGGTTAAGTGCACTCATTTGTGTTAAATGTAATTGTATGTGCTGCACTCGGATGGTGGTGGAAGTTGGCATAGGGATATTGTAATTTAAAATGTTTTTCTTGTCAAAATTATTTTGGCAAGTTTGTTCTTAAACCAACTTACTAACTCTCTTTATTGCACTATTTTCCTGAAAGAGACCAATTCTTCTTAAAACAGGCACGGAAGAAGGACTCTGAGAAAGCTCTGAAATGTCAGAGCGGATCAGAGGAGCAGCTGGAGTTGTCAGATAAAGGCCGCGACAGGTTGTCTGAAGACACGGAGGAGCGGCATCGCCGAAAAGACAAGAAATCCTCCAGACCAAGAAGCCTATCAAGATCGCGTTCAAGGGAAAGGTATTTTCATTTGACAAATCATTTTGATTTAACATTTTATGCAACAAGGATATATGTTAAGGTTTAGTGTGTAAGATTGAAAACCCGCATTTGGTGTGTAAGGTTAAGCTTAGATGTTAATTCATTGCAGACGACATCATAATCGAAATTGGGACAAAAAAAGATCTCGCTCACGAAGTGGTGAAAAGAGATCAAGGAGTCGTGACAAGAAGAGACGGGCCAAGTCTCGATCAAACTCCAGAAGCAAGCACAGACATCGCAGCAGGAGCCGTAGCAAGAGCAGGTCGGACAAAGATCGTCTGTTCATTATTTTGCATGAAACTCAATGTAACTGTAGATTTATACTAAAACTATGATGGTCCAATTTTAACTAGGGAGAAGAAGAAGAGGTCAGAGAAAGCACGGAGAAAGAGTCGGTCAGCTAGCCCTGTGACCTTCAGGGGCAGAAACACAGCCATGGATGCTCAGGAGGCACTGGCCAGAAGGTAGAGTGCTGTCTTTTTCTCCAATGTACAACCCCCCCCCCCCAATTTCGATTTTGTATGTGGTATATAATTGAAGTGAGGTGGTTTTTACTTTGTTTTAGCTCAGGGGTAGACTTATGCGGGTATCAAATTTTCATGTTGCGATTAATTGCTTTAACTTTAATAGACGAAACCAGATCGGCCAACCTGAAACATTACACGCTCACTCCAAGGATGGACGATCTGACAGCATTGTTACTATGAGGTGAAACACATCTAACGTGTCTACGAAAAAAGACAAACTTGCTGTGTCTGTCTACCCATGATGATGTACACATTTCAGTTTCAGCAGGCAACTATTTTTACAGCTACGTTATTATTGCAGCTACAATTAATCACAACAATGCATATACAATTACACATGATTATATATAAATTGTTTGTTGTTTTACACACATGCACACAGACATTTTCATAAACAACAAAGTCGTGAGATGCAATAAAACTTTAGACGCGCCTATACCAACAGAACACAATACTTTATTGAACCTTTTCTGGTGCACAAATCAAGCATTTTTGACAGTTGTGTCTGTCCAGTTGACTTGTTTTATCGTGTTTGCCCACAGCTAGTGCTGGGTATTGAGTTTGATACTTTTTAGGTACCCGATTTCGATACCTAAAGGGGTTAATCTCATCAGTGTCAATGAGCCAATAAGACTGCAGCACTAGCCAGTATGTGTGACCAGAAGTGTGTAAAATAGCCTTTTATATAATTGACAGGACTGCACGTCATTTCTGTCTCTACATTAGGTCGCAGTTCCGCCACACACACACACACACACAAGTGAGCACACTCCCGCTTTCAATAGTGTTTGTCAATATTTAACCGCAAAAAGATGAATTCTGCTTGTCTCTGTGTTAATGTGTGGTGCAGACACGCGGTTTTGTTTACTAGCATACTGACCTGCGTGTGCCGGTGATATTAACGTCTTGCGTCTCACTAAATGAGGACATAAATACAGTAGGCTACATGAATAACATCTCCAGAACTGCTCCGAGGGTTACTTTAAGAGCATTTGACCGTTTCATTTGAGTAAATCTATCGTCGTATCATGTACACACAGAACTGTAAAGGTATTTATGGCAAGCCGTCAGAATAAAAATTCGGTTTGGACATGGCAGCAGAAATATATTACTATTGCTCAGTAGAATGTACATAATAGGTTACTACAAAAATTATGAATTATTATTAGTGTTTTAAACTGTAATATAAAATCCCAACAGTAATTATTTTCCAACAACAAAATGAAATCTTCATTAATTACAAGACGAATGTTTAATGCCTTAAAAAAAAAATTAAATACACACATTTTTCAGAGGGGAAAAAATTACAAGGCTATTGTAAGAATAAATAATAATGCACTAGTGTAAAGGTAGCATAACAGATGTAAACTAAAAACTATTTTAACTTATTTGCACTGATTCATTGTGTTGAATGCAGTAGCTCAGGAGATGAGGTTTTGAGTCTGTATAAGTGTCAACAAGCTAAAAAAAACTTTTTTTTTTTTTTTTTTTTTTTGTTTTGTTAAAACTGATTTCATAAAATTGGTATGGGAAAAAGTATCATTCAGGAACCGGTATTGAACCCATATTGATACCCAGCCCTACCCACAGCTGTCATCAGTTTTTTGTTTTTTTTTGTCTGGCCGTGGCATTGAGGTATGCAATCATATTTCTAATTTGAGGCTGTATTGTGTTGATTCATCCAACATCACAAGAAGATGATATTTCAGGCTCCTTGTGTAGCCGAATGTGCGCTGGTTTGAATCGGCCACCTCTAGCTTTTGTTTTGCGTCCAGCTAGCACGGTGACATAATTGTGATGTCAATAAATTTCAATCAGAAGAGACGCTCATGGATATTAGACATCCAAAAAATCTACCTGTTTTTGGCAGAACTCCTGAGAGAGAAGCCGTAAAAACATGTTGAGATGGATTTTGTTATACTGCAAATTTATATTCTTAAGGAGATCAACACCTAAAATAAAAGGTGTACAATATGGGACCTTTAATAGGAGAGCAAACATTCTAATATTTTGCTGACAGTAGTCCGCTTTACTTGAGACGTGCAGTCAAAAAAAACCCCTTAACCATGTGATTTTAAATTACACTGCGCTTTATGGATTGGCCCACTGCCATATTTATGTTATTTCCACCGTGTGCTGTATGTAATATTAGTTTTTGAAGAAACAACACTGTTGGTTACTTTCATTTTAATTATATTTTTATTAAATATTTATTTGTGAAGTACTAAAGTATAAGTGTGTTTGTTTTACACATTTAAAAATGTTGTGCTCCAGCTTTCTTTGAAACTATTTTCATTGGTGAAGCGGAAAAATTGGACACTTGTCTAAAATGAAATTTTCTTGGTATTTACTATGGTAACCGTGAGGGGTCATCTTCAACTCACTTAGTTTTGTCATGGCCACGACATATTAACGTGATATGTTGTGGCTACGAGATTTTGTTGTGGCAACGACTTATTACAAGTTTAATGCGTAAACAAACCTGCATGACATGGCAACCCGGAGTTATGTGAAATGGATAAAACTTTTTTTTATTAACGATAAACATTTAATTTATATGTATATTGTTGTTGTTGTTGTTGTTGTTGTTGTTGTTTTTTTATTATTATGGCTATATGTTTTATTTTAATATTTTATTATTTCCCCTTTAATTCCTAATTAATGTTTTGTACATTAACCATATATTTTGCAAATACTGTAATCACCTAACAATTATGCCAGTACTTTATGATTGTAGGCTATTTATGGCTGTGTGTGATGGTAAATGAACATGTTGCGTTTGCCTATGGTTAATATAATAATTTATGTAATTTCTAAAATGATGAATATAGTAATTTCTCAATTCAAAATAAAATATCTGATATCCCCTGGTTGCTATGATCACACAGGTTTGTTTACACGTTAAAGAAAAATGTCCTTCCCTCAACATAAGTAGTGGCCATGAGAGATGGATGTTGTTCCCTCAACATAGCATCTCGAGGCCACGACATAAGGGTGTCTTTACCTTGACAAAACAACATATCACATTCCTGCTAATATGACGTTCCCAAAAGTTAATATCTCATGGGCATGTAATATAATCAGGTTCCCATGAGTTAATATGTTGTGGCCATGACAAAACTAAGTGAACCGAAGACGACCCCACCCAGTCACTTTAACATTACAACTGCGCTTTATTGTCAGGTCCAGTAGGTGGATTGAGTAGCATTCAAGAATTTAAATGGAAAAACTCAAATCAAAATAAAAAATAAATAAAACTCTATATAGCAACTGTTTTAAAACTGTTGTTCAGTCAAGAATAGTGAGATTTGTATTTTTTTTTCCTCCCAAAACTAAAAATTCTGTCACCTGTCTGTCAATTGTCATAATTAATTTTTATGCCATCATTTAATCACTCAAAAGTTGTTTTAAACCTGAACATAAAAGCTAATTTTAAGAACATGGAAAACCAAACAGTTGATGGTCTACAGTGGCTTCCATGGTATTATTCCTACTGTCAAATTTACTGTGGACCAGCAACCGTTTGGTTACGCACATTCTTTACAATTTCTGCTGTTTTGTTGGTCGCATGTCAACCTCTTGTTTGGGACTCCCAAAACCTATAATCAAGCTCTTTTGGACTGCTTCAAAATTAGTTGTGCAAACCACCTAAATTATCTGACCTTTCTTTCTTAGGTTGGAGAGGGCAAAGAAGCTTCAAGAACAGAAGGAAAAAGAGTTGTTGGAAAAACGGCAACAACAGGAGAGGGCAGCAGGCAAGTAACTGCTGCAAATGATCTGCCTATTGGTGCAGTGACTTCATATCTGATCTGATGTGGTGTTGGTTGTTTCCTGACAGCAGCAGCTCCACTGTTGTGCGACACGGCCACTGCAGCACCCAGTTCGGGCCTAAATGTTGCAGCACTGCTGGCTTCTGGCACACAGGTCACTCCTCAGATCGCAATGGCTGCTCAGATGGCAGCACTTCAGGCCAAAACGCTGGCAGAGACTGGCATTGCTGTGCCAAGCTACTACAATCCCTCAGCGGTGAACCCAATGAAGTTTGCAGAGCAGGAAAAGAAGAGGAAAATGTTGTGGCAGGGGAAAAAAGAAGGGGTGAGGCCAAGAAAGTCACTTTTGTGTAGATTTGTAATGTATGGTTGTTGGCATATAGCGTGATGTCACTTACAATGTGTGCATTGATTGTTCGCTGTGTGCAGCAGGTGTTCCATCTTTGTGCATCATTCAGTAGGTGGCGTATTAGCCAAAATCATGACAGTTCACCTCATGAGTAGCTAATCAAATTTGCATTTATTTAAAAATGAGCACATCAGAGGTGAAGAGGTGCGCGGAGTGCTAAAATAATAATTACTCGTTTTAATCTGTACATCATAATGCAAACAATACCTTTTAAACAAAAAGAAGCAGGTTTTACGATCAGAAATTTCTTAAACCGGTGAACACTTGTAAACTTTTTATTCCAAAGGTCCGTAAATTAAACGTATACCCATTTCTCCAGGCAACCCTACAGCAGTGTTTATATGGACTCCGAATGAGCCAAGTGGAATAGATTTGAGGAAACAGCTAAATTGTTTAATTAATTAGCGTGGAATGGATTTAACTGACGGCACTCTGAAAAGGATTGTTGGGTTGCTGAAAAGATATATTCACTGAATTAGAGATGGTGAAAGTGGGTGGGTCCATCATTGTTTTTTAAAAAAGTGGGTGGGTCTTGTCCCACGCACATACAATGGTTCTGATGCCCAATATACAATTAATTTTTCTATTTGTTGTATATATTCCTCTACTTCTGAGTCTATGGTAGCCCATAGAACAGTTTATGGCAAAGTAATTACATTTGATAGACATTCGATATTAACCAGAGCAAATTGCTGGGTCTCAGTTCCTCTGTTTAGTGTCCACCAGAGTTTGATTGCTGTATTCACACCTGCCCAAAAGGTCCGCACCAAAGGGGGAAACAAACCTGGGTTTGTTTCAATCGAACCAAACAAGTCAGGTGTGAATACACCCTTAGACGCATAAAAACTTCTCTATTGCGTATTGCCATTGATTAAATGATTGCTTTTGCAAAGTACTTACTGTCTCTGATACTAGTAACACTATTATTGACATCCTTAAAATCTTGCCTTGAGATGTTCAGTATTAATATATGTTTATGTCGTAGGACAAGTCACAAACAGCTGAGCTTTGGGAGAAGCTGAATTTTGGCAATAAAGACCAAAATGTGAAATTTCGCAAACTAATGGGCATCAAAGTAAGTGTTCTTCTGTATTAAATTCAGAATGTTCTTTAATTTTTAATCTTAATTTTAATATTTTTATACTGCCGTAGGCTTTATTAATATTTTAAATTAGTTTTTAGTAACTTTGCCATGTGCATTAGTTTTAATTAGGGCTGTTAACCAATTATATATAAATATATAATGTTTGTGTGTATACAGTACACATACATAATGTGAGCAAACACTTTTATTAATCATTGTCTTTTTACACATTTTAATATATTGCTTTATTTAGGTTTTTATTTCTAGTTAGTAGTTTCCTTGCTTCAACTTGAACAAATTTTAGTTAGTTGCCAAGGCTACATTTCTAATTTTCTCTTAGTGTTTAAATTTTATTTTAGTTTTATTCCTGCTAACAAAAATACTTTAATAGTTTATGATGATAACCCCATTGTGTTCACTGTAGGGTGAAGAAGGTAGTTCATCAGGAGCTGGTAACGAAGAAGGTCTTAAAACCTTGCAGCAGCAGGAAGAGATGTTCCATAATCTGGACGTCCAGTATGAGATGGCTCGTTCACAGACGCACACACAGAGGGGAATGGGCCTTGGCTTCTCCTCCTCATTTTCCTCAAGGGGCATGGATGCTGTCTGAACATTCTGTATTTGTGCTTCTCATTTTTGTACATTCTGGCTGACGTTGCCACTGTAAAGCCGGTTTGTATGTGCTTGTAGAGAATGCTGGTGCATTAGCCTGCATGTATGATTCAGGTCTGTAGTTTTATTCATTTTGGAAGTTCACTTGTAAATACAGTTGATTGCTCAAACATATATTCTTGCTTGGTCTCTGAAGATTGTGTTTGATATTGTAAAGCTTTTGTTTGGATTTTGGGAGGAGAATGTGACTGTGTATATTTCACTGTGTTTGTATTGACACTGTCTAAAGCTAGCGATTCCTGATATAGCAATGACCAATGAGTACCTGGGACTATGGTATATTGTGAATGCTTCACGACTTTCTATTAAATGGTTAAATATATCAAGGATACAAATGAACATGACAAACCATCATCAATTTGGGGTGTGGGGGGTTGGGGGTGGTATAATCATTATGAATCATTATACCAAAAGAAACTGAAGTGGAAAATTAGAACAATAAACATACTATTTGCATAGTCCTTGTACTAACTTACTCTACATTACTGCAATATTACTTGATTAATAGGTAAGCTGCTTCTAATTATTTGAGAAGATAAGCATACTAAAATAAATTATTAGAAATAGCTGTCATGCGAGTTATAGCAGAATGTCAACTGCTTACTGAAGCTAGTGAACTTTCTGTGGGACTATTAAGGAGTTCCTCTATGAAGGCAGTCCTAATTTCTATATTTTGGCAGATATAATTTAAAAAAAAAACTTGGGTAAACACAGAGGCTATACCTTTTATATGTATGACAGAACTTTTAAATACCTTTTTTTTTTTTTTACACTTTAGACAGAATTATTTTTGAAAGCAAAAAAAAACTGCACTTCTATTTCCCAAAAGTATGGTAAGCCTAAGTTGATCATAATGTAGCTCCATTGGTTTTAATACAATTCTTTTGGGACACAGATCTGACTGGTTTATCATTCTTTTTTTAAAAGAATGATTCTATATGGGCTTCAGTTAATCGTCACACCTGGCAG
>JAUCMS010000095.1:21957120-21969787 GCA_032357445.1 Enteromius radiatus | reverse complement strand
GCCATATGCGGACGTTCGACTCCATTGGCCAGCAACGCAGACGAGACATCTAGCCATTCTATATATATATCTATGGTCTCCTAGCCCATAGATATATATAAATCTATGTCCTAGCCAATCAGCAGGCTTGCGTCAGAGCGTTGTAGGATTTGCCCTTTGAACTGTAGTACGCGTCGTGCATTGTGGTCATCAAACATGGCTGCAGTGGACTTTGGGGATAGCGAATTATTCGATCAGTTCGAAGAGAAAGCGCCAGAGCGCAATCGTGTCATAGATGAAGTCGATGATGAAGAGAGTGAGAATTCATATCGACTGCGCGAGCTTCGGCAGACGTTAGAAGTCTGCGAAGAAACAATAGACCGTCTGAACGCAGAGAATATCCTTATAGCGTATCATCCAGGGAGCGTTCTGGCTCTTTCGTTTTAGCTTGAAATGCATGCAGGTTTACATTAGCTACTTTTGCACATACGGTTACCTTAATCGTATGTTAAAAACCCAAGAAGAGTAAAAACATGGGATGTTTGTTGAGAACAGTTCTGTGTGTAGTTCGATGGAAATACGATCGAATTTGCTTTGATAACAGAGACGTGGTTTTAATTTTGTAAGCGATATTGTACATCTTATGCTGGAATGTAAAACAAAGCATACCGAAACCAGTCGTCATTCTGCAAACGACAGGCATCAAGAAAAATATTGAATGTGTAGTATTTATAAACCTCGCGCTTAGAGCTCGTAGTGCAATATGTTTCTAGCCACCCCGAATGATAATGAAATTCTTAAACACACCTAAATGACTGATTATATGGTCACCGATATATTGTGTCCCTACTGTTTGACAAAACATTGCTTTGGTTTTATTACTGCTTATTGTCTGTCACTGTCTTTATACTGAGAGTCAAAATATGTACCTTAATGATAATTCACATGAGGAACTGAAGAGAAAGTTAAACATATTAAGTCGTCCTACGTGAGTAAAGAATGAACTTATTTTAAAATACAGTTAAACTGGCCATTCATTTAGTGTCGATGAGTGATTGATTATGGTGATTTTTATTCTAGTGGTATAAAAATAGAAGATTCCAAAATCGATGGGCCTCTTTGTCAAATTAACTATGGAAACCACATAATTTCCAAGTAGGTGTTTTCTGCATCATGCTTAATTTTTATTCGCTAACATGCTAATGTTTAATGCTATTATTGAGAGATGCACCTGTGTGTGTATGTGTGTGTGTGTTTAGGCAGTGTCGGAAAGAAATGGAGGACTTCATCTTCAGTCTTGTCCAGAAGACACTACAAGAGTGTAAAAATGATCCAGAAGGATCTGCTCTCCATGTCAAACCACATGTATGTCTCTAATGGCACTGGACATTTCGTACAATAGTCTTCATCAGTAAGCTAAACTGCTGTTTTTCATGTTTGCAGCATTCAAGTTTCATTATGGAGGAAAGCTACAAAGCGAAGACTTCCACTGACTTTAAGCATATAAAAAATGCTTTCAGTGTGAGTTCTACAAACCGAAGACTCATATTATTCTTATTTAACTGCCAACTAACCACAAATAAAACAAGTACTTCTTGTTTTTGGTTTGTAGATGATAGGGAGTGTTTTATACTTCACCAACTTCTGTGTTGATAAACTTGGCCAGCCGTTACTGAATGAAAACCCCCAGCTGACTGATGGATGGGAGGTTCCCAAGTATCCTAAACATTAAAAGCGAGCTTTGCACTTGCTGAGCTTTTATTAATTTAAACAATGCTTTAGTCTATTTGAATCAAGTTTATATGCATCACTGCTCCTGAATCACTTTTATAAAGATACCAGCAGATCTTTGGCCAAGTCATTGCTCTTGAGGGCCAAGAAGTGCAAATAAAGGAGAAAAGGTATGGCAAGACTTCATAATATATGTTAATATGTTTATGGTATTATAAGACTAATGCTTGTCTTTACAAGACTTTCTTTTCCTTACAAGACATTACAAGACTGGATTGCTTGAAAAGATTAAGATTAAGTCCTCTGTTTTGAATTTTAATTGCTGTTCTGCTTGAGGAAGTGAAATCATGTGTTGTCTTTACAGACCGAGACCATGCTGTTTTAACTGCTGTTCTGAGGACCATCAACTGCGGGACTGTCCAGAGGTGTTTCTCTTTGCTTATAGTTAAATGATCTTATGATGGTTTCAAAAACAGATTAAGAATGCAATTATCACTTTTTTTTTCACTGTTTAAGCCCAAAGATATGGCTCGTATTAATGAAAAGAGGAAAGAATTTTCTCAGAACAACAATCAGAGCAACCAACGCTACCATGCAGAAGAGGTCGAAGAGCGATTTGCAAAGTACAAGCCAGGAATATTGAGGTCAGCCTCTAATGAAATGTCATTGTGTGAAAAAGTCAAAAATATCAGCCCAGACCTTTGAAGTTTACATTATGTACCTAACAGTAGAATTAGTGTTGAACTTCTGCAGCTTTGCATTTATTGCATTCAGTGGTTAGTTCATTCAAAAAATGAAAATTAGCCTGTCGTCATTTACTCACCCTCATGTCAATCCAAACCCAATTTTGTGCATCTTCAAAAACTAAAAGAAGATATTTGTAATATCATCTCGCAACTTTACCAGACTAGTTTTAATGGAATCATTAATGTTTTATATCACCCTGAGGTGTTTGCATTTAAAAACTAAAATTGTTTTTCTTTTTTATAGTCAAGAGCTCCTTGATGCGCTTGGGATTAATACAAAAACCCTTCCTCCATTCATTTATCGCATGAGAGAGCTCGGCTACCCTCCTGGTTGGTTAAAAGAGGCAGAAATGGAAAACTCAGGCCTGATGCTCTATGATGGTAAGGCTTTTTTTTAGAATTTGTCTTCCGTAAAGGGTTTCTTGCAGCTGGCCAAATGACTTGTCGATTAAAGATGGATAGTTTGATTAAAATAGAACTCAACTGGCACTGATTCATTTTTGTTTGTTTTTTTCACAAGGATCAAACGATGAAGATGAAAACAACCACAGCCAAAAGATATCTTACGATGTCTCAAAGCTGGTTGATTTTCCTGGCTTCAATGTGACTATACCCCCCAACGTAAGAGATGTAAGTGTACACACGTTTATTGGATAAAAAAAAAACAATGCATGCAAGCAGTGCTGCAATAAGAAGGAACATAATAGAAATAATTTTCTTTCTTTGGATTCTAGAGGTTTTATTTGTCATTAGGGCTGAGTAATTAATCAAATTACTGACAAGATGTGCATGAAAATATTTTATTAATTGCACAGGCCTATTTGTTATGTTCACATTTGCTACTGTGGTCATAATTTCAGTTTTGGAGGTCAAAGGTCATTTTATTTTATTTAAATTCAATTTATTTATGTTCTAATGTTTATTTAATAATTTGTTTTGGACAGGATTACCGGTCTTTTGGTTCTATTCCAATGCAGCCTCAGCACTGGAAGCAAAACTTTGCTGTTTTTTTAAGCAGTAACTTTCCAACGGTAAAAACATCTGTTAAAATGTCTTTTCTAATGTATTGCCTCAAGCCTTATTTTCCAAATTATTTATAACCTTTTGCATCAATGTGTGCTCAGCAGGGCGCCAGCTGCAGTAAAAGGCATCATGATTCTGAATCCACACCACCAAAGACAAAGAAATGGAAATCCAATTCAGAAAACCAGGAATCAGATATGGACATAGAATCAGGTACACAAGTTAAGTGTTACTAGATTGTGTAAGGTTCATGATTGTATTGTGTCACACTATCGTTCGAGTTTGCTCTCCAAAAAGTGAATTTTCGGCCAGTTATTTTCCTAACCCTAAATAAAAAAAAAAAATCCTTGGTTATTGTGAAAAAATTCACATTCATTTTTGTTCCCCCACAGATCATGACACGTCTCTAATTAGATCAGATGGTTTCCAGTTCCACCCACCACTTCCTCCTGGCTCTTCGTCCTTGGGCATTGCTCCACCTCTGCCGCTGGGAACGCCTCCATCCACACCTCCAATCCCTAAGGGAACTCCACCCCCAACTCCACCTACAAATTACTCTCCGTCCACTCAAGCCAGAGGGTTGACTGAAGGGGAAGAGTCAGAAGATGGGCTCACTCTGGAGGAGCTAGAGGAGCAGCAACGGCTTCTTTGGGCAGCCCTTGAGAAGGCAGATACTGCAACCAACAGTGATTCTGAAGCTGGAGCTTCAGAGACCCCCGTCCCAAGTTCCCCTAGTGTCGTCACTTCACTTAAACTTGACTCTGAGGAAGACGGAGAAAAGATGGAGGACTTGAGTCATACATTTGAAGTCAAAAGCACACCAACTTCACCTGTTGAGCCAGTAACTAACGTATGTGAGGAAGAGAGGATAGAGGAAACAATTGGCAATGGACAGGAAAAACCTTCAATTAATGAAAACACAATTGATGTGCAAGCGGAGATGAGTGACATTATTGTCCTGGATGAAGTTTATGAGGAAAACCCTAATAATGATGCAACAAATGAAACTTCAGACTCTCCTCAGATAAGCGCACAGGGGTCAACTGCACAAGTGGCCGATGACATGGAGGAACCTGCCGCAAATAAAGTAACTTTCGTCCCACACCGTAGCAGATTTGCTGCGGGAATAATTCCTTTTGAGGATACGCCTGAGTTTACGGAGGTTGCTGAAGCAACAGGGGTTTACCTCAAGATTCGAGATTTATTGAAAGGCTCCCCAAGAAATCAGGCCAAGAACAAGAAATAAGTCATCTGTTTTATACTACCCACCTGTCGACAACAAGCAATGTTTTTTCTCTTATTACAGTCCTTTTCTATGTAGTTTTACTTTGGTGCTTTGTATATTTTTACTGCTATTGTGTGATTTTTAAAAACACAAAAAGGTTACATTTGGTTTGTACCTGGATATTAACTGACTGGTACTTGTTCTGTGTTTAGGTTCTTTTTTTTTTTTTCTTTTTTTTTAATTCTTTCTGTTCCGTTTTCTGTAATTACACTTGTTATTACTACATCTCATGGCATGCTGATTTGTAGGGCCACCATAGATCATGTGTATAAATTATTGTGAATATCTTTCAGCATAAATTTCTTAAGAGTTCTCAACAAATTAAAAGTTTTAACTTGAACTTAAAAGTAAAATGAAATTGTTGCACTTTGTACACATTTTTACACATCTAATTTATATGCTCTACCTTCTACTGTCTTTTACATTTTATCCTTACATACTCACTTGGTCCTTCAGAAAACATTGTAATATTTTGATTTGTTGCTCAAAAAACATGCAATATTATTATGTTGAAAATGGATTCGTATAATCTTTTTTTTTTTTTACTTTTTTGGATAATTACAAATTTCAGAAGAACAGCATTTATCTAAAATACAAAAGCTAAAATAGAAGCTTTTTATTTCAGATAAATGCTGATATTTGGATATTACATTTATCAAAGTATCTTAAATAAAATGTACTCAACTGTTTATTGATTTAATTAATTAATTAATAATAATAAAGAATAATTTGAACAGCAAATCAACATATTAGAATAATTTCTGAAGGCTCGTGTGACACTGAAGACTACAGTAATGACTGCTGGAAATTTTAATTTGATCACAGGAATAAATTACATTTTAAAATATATTCTATCAAATAGAATATTTTAAATAAGTGTTACTGCTTTAGTCGTATTTTGGATCAAATAAATGTGGCCTTGGTACACAGAAGGGAATTCTTTAAAAACCTTAAATAAATGTTTTAGCTACACTACATGCGAGCTGGGACTGGATGCTGAAACCATTTTATAGCTTTTTGTGTGGTATTAGCCAGTCAATGGTCATGATCCACCAACAGTTCATTCACTGATGCATATTCCACACAAAACTGGGAGGCATTTTCTTCATTTAATAAGTTGTAATCTGTTCGGTGGTATAGTACCTCTGGAAACAAAATCCTGTTTAGACACTACTGGGGTTATTAAATAACTTAATTTGTTTTCTAAGGCTATAGTAAAGTTTGAGTAAACAAATGGCCGCACAAATGGTTAAAGCATTTTTCTTTTTATTGTATTAATATGCTATATTAAGTATTTTGGCTATGAAAGCAAGTAAAAACAAACTGGCTGCTCACTTTAAAAGTCAAAACTCTCTTCCCGTCTAAGTGGGTGGTTCTTGTGTAGAAAGGCTGCAGTATAGGCCAGACCTTGTTCTGTTCAGTCAAAGGTCCTGCTATGTGAGTGACCAAATACTGGTCCCTGACTCATCCAGCTGGCCATCACAATCTGTTAAGGACAAATGTTAGCATGTTCTTTACAATTAAATGAAAATATCAGTTAATTTAGTTCATTTAAATGCAATTAGCAAAAATATACTTGCCGTGACAGACTTGTCATTTGAAATTCCTAAAGTCAGAGGTTTATGGCAGAGAAGGCGAAACGTAAAGTTTGCAACAAGGAGAGCAAGAGGAGCTAGGTCAACTGGAGTAACGGCAAGGTTTAAGACAATATGGAACAGCAAACATATCAGCATAGAGACCAAAATCAGCATGGACATTGAGGAAGAAAGGCAAAGATTTATTGCTGGCGCTTGAAAGGAAGTGCTACAGGGAAATCTTGCACATTGACTGGCATCAGAAAATCACAAACGTGGAGATGCAAAGATGAGCTGGAAGCACAAGGAACATTGTACAACTCACCAGACGGACAAGGAGAGGAAGACCAAATAGGGAGTGGTTGACATCAAAGAATGATGTCAGATGGACATTCACTCTCTTTACAGGATGGCGCAGAGAAAATGGAGTGTCAGACCGGCATTGGACATCAGCAGGGTATGAGCCCATGAATGAATGATGCTACAGACCAAGGCTTACTGAATGAGATCAGTTATTTAGGACAGCAATAACAATGTGCAACCCGTTCTCTCTACCTGTAATCATATTTCACAACTATATTAGCATTGAAAGTTTGGAATAATAGATATTTTGAATGCTTTTGAAAGAAATCTCTTATAATCACAAAAGTTTGTGAAAGTAGTTCAGTAAAAGTTTTAAATATTATTACAAATTAAAAGAACTGTTTTCTATTTCAGTATAATCAAAGATGAATATTCATAGTCATTATTTTATGTAGCCTAATACAATACTTGCGTTCAATTTGACTGTGTAGATAGAACTTTTTGTTTTTAAAAAAGTCCCAAAATGTACACATTAAAAAATCTATTGCATAAGGTAAATAAGCTGTCATAAAATAAGAATATGCGAATATCTCACAAAAATGTCCAATAGAATTTTTTACTTTTATTTTTTTACTGTTATTATAAACAATATATTAGTTAGGATTTTTTAAGCAGTGTGTTTGTTTTCCTCTGTAATATTTATCATTTGTAAGCCTTGTTTTTCATATAACTTGTTGGATTTTGTGTTCCTTTCCACTCTTTGCCTTTAGCTTGTTACTTGGGGGCATAAAGATGAATAATAATCAATATAATGTATCAATGATGAATTATAGCCTACCGGTTAAATGTTGAAAAACACTGATTTTTTTAATTACTAATATGTAATTACTCCTTTTCACTCTAGTGAGCAGGGTTATTTTCGTCAAATAAAATCATTAAAAATATCATTGTTTGAAATAAAATACACATAAAGAATATATATATAGCCTATGAAAAAAACTTTCATTTCAGCTTAATAATAATAATAAGCTTCATTTTATGCCACCTTTAATAGTACACCTCGAAGGACTTTACATTAGCTATTTAAAATAAAATACACTGAAACTATGGACATAAATAATAACAATAATCAAAATGACAAAAACACGAAATTAAAATATTAACCACTACTACTAATAATAGTCTATATAAATGGTACTACTATGACCTTCTCCAATTTAATTAAGTTTCTTAAATAATTACTAGAGCACAAAACCTTATAAACCAAAGCCTTTCACTTTGTTGATCATCTAATGAATAGGGCTAAGCTGTTTTGAATACATATGTCTTCCACTACTGAGACTTGTTTTAGTCTTTCTTTCTTTTTTTCTCATTCTGATGCTCTTGCCGACCTATACTTGATCACGTTTGCGTTTTCATCTGCCCGCCTCTTCAGGGTTCCCGTTGGCCTGGGCGGAGCGGAGAAAGTGTAACGTCATTACGCCACTCGTGTCACTAGTGAAGTGGGTGCTTGAACGCACCAGGTTAAATCCTTAACCAACGCGGGCGTCAAGCTTAGTAGATAGAAGAGAATCTCGGCGCAATTCATTTTTGGTAGCACTTCGCAGCCAGAAGCCAGCAGGTGAGCAACACGCGATCGTTGGGTTAAGTGCTCAGATGAGAGGGTGGCGTGGACCCGACGAGATCACCGCATTTTCTGTCGGAAGTTGCTCCGTCAGAATTTCCCATCTAACACAGGTTGTTCTTCGGCCCTCGGTCAGCACTCGCTAACCTTAGATTCCTTCGTTAGATTTGCCACAGGCTGTTCTTCCCTGTAAACAAACGCTGTGGTGTAAACGCGTTGATGATAGACGTGTGGTGACTAGCACTGCGGTCTTATTGACTGCGGCTCTCTATTTTGGTTCGATTAACGTTAGTCAAGATGTGACATTGCGGAAAGTCGTCATAGGACTAGTGAACTTTCTCCATGTTCATCGCGTATTGAAACTTGCTTGTACTTAAAGGGGAAAGTCTTTTGACGCCAAAATATATCTGTTTCGTTTTTGTGACGTGTGAGGTTATTTTTGTGAGGAATTCTTTAAACTTTTTCTGAAGTCCGTTAAATGTCAACTAACGTAACAACTAATTTACAGCTAACTTATTTGGTCTTTAAGGCTGAAACTGCTAAGGAGTCGTCGTCAAACCTATAGTTTATTTAAAGGTTTTGTAAGTGATATGCTTTTCTTCATATTGGGTCGTTGTTTTGGTTGAAATCCTAAACCGGGCTCGCATTGGTCAAGCTGTAGGGTAAATCGGCTCAGATTTTGAAGCCCCAGATGTGGCGCCTGATTATAATGCTGCACTAGTTTTTGTGCCAGAATAAAATAATTCTAGGACAAGATTAAACTTTTGAGTAGCTTTTCCATTTTTATTGCATATGCGAAATTAGATATTTGGTCAACTGAACGAGTTGTTGGTGTGTGCTGAAGTTTGTCTCGTTGGTCAGTGTTTAAGTGGGAGATTGTTATGGTTAAGAGTAAGATATCGTATTGGAAAGTCAAACAAAAATTCTATAAAAGATTGAAAGATCTACTTTTTGGTGTCTTTAACTACCATGTATTTTTGTTATAAAATTGACTATATATATACTTGCTTATGTTGTATTGCAAACCTTCTGCCGTAGAGTTGGGAGATGTTACAGGTTTGGTGGTTTAGTTAGGTTTAATTGTTTTGGTTTAAAAGGTAGGGTCAACAGTGTAATTAGTGATGATTACAGATTAATTACATTAAGGTATTTTAAATACCTTTGTGATGAGCATGTACACGATTGTATTTAATTATGAATTGTAAAGACTAGTAGTAGTTATAGGCAACCAATGCTGGTAATTTCAGTGCACTTTTATTGACATTATTGAAGTTAACCAAAAAATACATTTTCCTGTAATGTACCTCTGGCCACAAAATGTAGGTGACTTTCTTTCTTCAGTAGTTATTAAAGATGATGTTTTAGTTCAGTCCATGGTTCTTTGTGATTCATATTATGAAAGTCGAGGGGTGCCGTCACTTTGAGAGTAAAAACTGTCTGTACTGATTGAAGAAAGAAGTCATCTACATCTTGGAGGGCCAGAGGGTAGGCTAATTAAATTAACAGCAAATTGGTTTGGGTGAACTGTTCCTCTAAGTTCTTTAAGACAAAGAAGTGAATTTTATGGATAGCCTTTGCTTTTCTGCATGCTACACGCCAGTATTTGATGTTCCTTGAGTTTGGGTAAATGGCTTATCACAAACCGTGCCAATCCACATTTATTCATAGTAGTGCTCTGTACAATGTAGATCATCAATTATGAAAGTTAAATTCAGCTGTATAAATCAGATCTACGGAAGACAGTAATTCAGTTCAACATTCGTTTGCATTCAAGTAAATCTAAATATTTTCTGAATTTTAATTTTTATAAATTCCAATGTTAAATTGTCAGTGATTAAGATGAAGAAAATCCTAAATTGAAGAACTGAGGACTAGACAGAAACTGCCTAGTTAATTTATTTATTGCAGCAATAAGTCTCATTCAGAGTTTTTGTTTAATTTGACATCTTGCATTTAATCTCGTGCAAAAATATCTGATGTTGCTGTTAAGATATAGAAGCAAAGACAGCAAAAGAACAGAGACTATTTTTGTTTGTACATGATCCAGTTCAAACATCTTTCAGTGATAAAATTCAACAGTGATAAATGTCTTTGGATTGATTTTGGACATAGACTCAGTTATAACAGTGTGTTTATAGTGTTGTTTATAGGGATTCAGTCACTTTTTATTGATTCTATATTATTTTAACTCTGTTAATTGCTATTATTATAAAAATACAAAATGGATTAAAATAGACTTTTTGTTGTTAATATAAAAATATATAATAATTAAATCTATTAAAGATACATAATTACATTACTGATACTAATGTGTTAAATTTTTTGTTTATATATATATATATATATATATATATATTTTTTTTTTTTTTTAGTGGAAAGCTTCAAGAGGTCCTACGTTTCTGTGTTTAGTTATCAACTGGTTTATACATGCTTTTCATTTCAAGTGAAATGGTCCGTTCACAAAAATGATGTAAATTCTGCAAATGTGAAAATGATGTGAATCAGGCTGTTGCTTTCACAAGTGGATATTATCGTAAGCAATTCAAACTGCAGAAGCACGGCAAATATATTTGCAGACTTTTCTAAACATGCACAAGTAGAGATGTGGCCAATACATTATTTTCCAGTAATTGGGGAAAAATAAGGTTATTATAATATTTTCATCAGGGGAAGTTATTTGCGTTCACCAGAGAATTAGTCTCTAAGTACTTGCAGCTTTTCTTTTTTCAGATGATCTCAATCACATGTGCTGCATGTGTGACCAGGAGTATGTGTAGCCAAGTTATCATGTCATTTCACTATGTGGGGATTATTTCAGCATCTTTGCACCATGTTATGTTATTTTTTGCACAAATCTAAAACATGAACATATGCCATTAGTAAAGATGTAGCATTAAGTACTTTGTTTATGGGTCAGTCAATCTCATAGTGGTCTAGTAGAAGTTACTTGACCATTATTGTCAAGCATTTTGTGCCTGATGAAAGAAAAACAGTTTTTTTTTTTTCCTGTATTTTAATTAGAAAAGATTTTCTCACAATAGTTTATATATTTCCTTATTTTTAAATTGCCATTTGACTTTTTAAAGTTATTTTGTTCCAGCTGGTTGGTTTCGCACACGATAATTATTACATTGGAAAGGGTGTGTTACAGTATGAAGTGGAATACATTAAATTCTACAATAAGGGTCAAACTTTTCAACTATGCACCAGTGACACCATTAGCAAGCAGTTTCAAGAATGACTCTCAAAATTTACTCCCACGTTTAAATGTGACTAATAAATATTTGTTAATCATATGTAATTTGACATGTTGGATCACAGAAAGAAACAGAAACTACATCCCTTATTAGATCAAGTGATCGGCAATATGCCCTGCACGTGATATAATTAGAATATTTTAGTGTGACGGACATTCATTTATAGCAAATTATTAGAAACGCATAAACAATGCAACAGTCAGTGTAAAAGAAGGACTGCAATTGTTTATTGAAATGAACTGTCTTGAAGGAACAAGTAACAATATAAAACAGGCTGTTGAAAGAGAAGTCAGTTTCCTTTGATGGAATCAATTCTTGAATGCTCGAATTCTTTAATCAATTCGAAATAGAATAAATGTCACTCACTTTATTTCAGCACAAGCTCACTAAGTACTTCGTAATGGCTAATTCTTGATAAACTTTTAATACATAATGGCCTTTACATTATATGCTTGAGTATATGACTTGCTATCTTTATCGAGTTGTGAAGCAGAAAATACTGTCAGCAAATCGGAAGTTTGCTGTTACATATTGCTTATGTGTGCAGCGTGAAATAGGCTTTACGCTTTACACACAACTCCACCAAGATACCAATGAAACAATGTGTTGTGTTGCATGAAATTACTGAAATGGCAGAAAGCAAGACACAACCTTGCATATGTCATGCACGCTTGTATCATGTACGCTGATATATTTCTCTTTTCTTTCTCTGCACAGACACTGCTGCACCCCTTTCTCCCTCATTTTTTTTTTTATTTTTATTTTTTTTTTACTTTTTCCTACACTGTTGCTCCAAACTCAACAGTCAATGTTTGTTGGAGAGGAGACGTGCAAGTATAGACAGACTATTTCAGAGCAACAATGAGCACATCAAAACCCAGTGGACTCAAAGCGCCCAGCAAAATTGGCAGATCAGCCAATGCTGGGGTCACAAAGACGTCTCCTTCTGTAGGTAAGAGCCATGTCTTTTTACTGTAGGCTGTATATTTGATATACAATATCAATAATATTTTATTTTATTTTTGGATAAACTCACACTTTAAGTTGACTTTACTTCCTTATTTGTTTCATTTAAAGGTGCCATAGAATGCATTGAGGGAATATTTTAAATTGTTGTCTGATATGTACATAGAAGGTATGTAGCT